>PVIC010048975.1:0-13314 GCA_004025085.1 Thryonomys swinderianus
CGAGTCAGGTAAGTAAACCACCAAAAGGAAAAAACAAGTATTAACAAGCGACATACGGTGGGGGGGAGGGGGGCCGCCGCTCCAAAATTTATTTCAACGGGTTCGAGAGAAGTCTAGTTGGAAGTGAGTCGCTCTTCACATGCTCCGGGGCCCTTGCTCGGTTCCCCCAACTCTTTTTTTTTTTTTTTCCTTTGGCGCCATCTTGGCAGCAGAGAACTGAGGTAGGGTCGAGACTACTCTCGTTTCCCTCAGAGGGAGAATGGGGGGGGGGGTGCGAGGGGCACGAAACTACAAAGAGATCGACTGGCTGTGACTCAGAGTTTCTGAACGGACAAAAATTTAGTCGTTCATCCGATCTACGAGGCTCGGAAGACACACACCCCCATTCTCAACTCATCTCCTGAAAAAAGTGCTTGCGAACCCACAGAGCTCCACACCTCAGCCTATCATCATCAGTACATGTTAGGGAGAAACAAGACTTCCACGCTGCTTCATCAGTACCTTCTCGCGAAACCTCTGAAGGGGGACCCCAGACACTGACACTAGCTCTTTCTCTTCTCCTAGCTCTAACCCGAGAAGTACGCGTGCGCAGACCACCCTGCCGCCACGCTGCGCAGGCGCTATGGCCACTTCCGGGATCTGTCAGCCGCTCCCTCCCGGCCTCCGTCCTCCGCCCGCGCCCGCCGGAGCCTGTTCGCGTCGACTGACCAGAGTCCGCGAATCCTCCGCTGCGAGCCCCTTCACACCGCCCCGACCTCAGGTAAGGGGTAGCACAGGTAAGTGTCTGGCTCCATTGGCTCACATTGTCCGGATCTCACCCCGTTCTTGGACATGTGGGGGCGGGAGCCCCCCAAGGCCCCCAAGGGATGGCCCGGGCCTCGGAGGGGGCGGGGATCCCCATTCTTGTATACCCGGAGCTTTTGGTATTGCTGCACAAACAAGTCGGTCAGTTCTCAAGATTCTTGAGCTCCCTGCCACTTCCGATGCCAGAGTTAACAGCTCCGGCGCCCCATATTCCTATCTGCACCCCTACTGTAGACTTCTGTCGTACTGTATAAAATTTGTGTTAAAGGAGATGATCTCTCCCCAATGGAGCCTCTTGAGGACCATACATCTCTATTTAAAATAGGTCCTTGAATACAGAAGGCTCCCGTGTAGCATTTGCCTGCTGTCTAAAGGCAGCTTTCAGTTCTGCAGTTGATGAGAACCATACCCCCCAGCTCTTGAAAAACCTCACTAGTTCCTTACAATTCCCGTCTTCCTCCCAAGTCAGAGTTCTGCTCTTCTCTGTGCTCTGATACGCGTGGTAAAAAATTGCCAGTTCATATCCCGACCCAGGTGCTTTGTTGGGGGACCCTGGCAAGATTGCTTCTCTGTGTTTTTGTTTCCTCATCTGCAATAACAGGTTTCTAAGAGTTTTTCCGAGCATCAGTTGAGCTTATTTTCATACATTGCTTAGAATAGTTCACAGTCTTAGACTGGTGTTCACTAAATATTTATGTACACTATTTCTGGGCATTCTGGGCATACATACTTATCCTTTCTTCTCCTACTCGTTCTCCCCACGCCCAGATATAAGGGCCAGAATAATGTCATATTTGTTTCTGGCCCCACTCGTATTTAGAACACTGTTGGGAACATGGTAGGTACTTAAATTGTAGTTTAGAATCTTTCATGATAAAGCCATTCTGTTCTTGGGGGTATTTTAGACAGGGTCTCACTGTGTTCCGAATTCAGGCTGGTCACAAATTATAGATTCCAGGCTGGGTTTGAACCCTCTAACCTCCTGCCTCAGTCTCTGAAGTGTTGAGATTACAGGCATGTGCTACCACATCTGGCAAGCCACCTGTTCATGTCTTTGGAGCATTCTGTCAACTTCAATTCGTTGATGAAATTACCAAAATTATGTCAGTTCTGTTTTCTTCTCTCTCGCTTTTTTTCCCCCTCTTCCTCAACCTCACAGGGACTCAGCCACTGAAACTAACCCCCTCTGCGCCTGGCCCTTTTTAATTTTGTGTTCTACAGGGTCTTGCTAAATTGGACTACAACATGGTGTGGTGATGCACATCTGTATTCCCAGCACTCTGGGAGGCTGAACCAGGCCACCCTGAGCAATTTAATGACTTAACCACCCCTGTATTAAAATAAGGAGAGAAAAAGAACTGGGGATGTAGCTTAGTGTGAAGACTCTGGATTCAGTTCTCAGTAGTGCCAAAACAAAACAAAGTGTTCCACAGACTGGTCTTGAATTTGTCACCTCCTGCCTAGCTTCCCAAGTAACTGGAATTATAGGCATATACCACCACGCTGGAAGTTCTGGCCTCTTCTGTCAGTTTTAACTAACCTTTTGGTCTCCTGTAGGCATTGGGTTTTCAATTATCTAAAACAAAAGAGAGGTTGTGGATCAGAGTGGTTAGAAAGTGGATATACTGTTAGACTGCTTCCTGTCCCAAAGTATTTGAAGGACTTTCTGGGATTCATCTGCTGATCACAATTAAAGAAGGTGGGATCGTTTTGGATAATTAAAACTCCTGCTCTGGAGAGAGAATGGGAATATTTTGGTGGTGTTATCAAATCCTATCCAGAAACAAATCCTGCATAGATAAGTTGAAAATGCTGGGCTGGTGAGGCTGGAGTCAAGCCTGTCTGAT
The DNA here is from genome assembly GCA_004025085.1 of Thryonomys swinderianus. Classification (NCBI taxonomy): domain Eukaryota; kingdom Metazoa; phylum Chordata; class Mammalia; order Rodentia; family Thryonomyidae; genus Thryonomys; species Thryonomys swinderianus. The sequence continues at coordinate 2,652 of PVIC010048975.1, forward strand.
CATTGGGAGGGTGTGGCGACATTGCTGGAGTACCTGGTGTTGCTGGGTTGGGTAATGAGAGTGATTAGAAATTAAGTGAATCACAGTCTCGAAAACTGATCCTAATGGGCAACTGAATGAATGACTACTTGTATGAGTACTTTCAAGCTGCAGTGGAAAAGTGCCAAGAATTTACAGCACATGTCAGCATTTCCAAGTTCACAAAGTACCTCTAGGGATTGCTCAAAAGCTTTGGGTCAAAGGAAGAAAGGAAACTAAGATCTGTTTTGGGCTAGGCTTACTACTACATGTTGCATTTGTTGTTTCATGTGATCCTACCAACATCCTTATGATGTCAGTAGTAGATCTGCTTTACAGATAAAGGTGCAGAAATATTGAGTAACTTGCCCAGTTACAGTACCAGTATGTATCTACACCAGGATTCGCACACAGGTCTTTGGGCTCCACTAGCCATACTATATACCAGAATGACTTTACTCAAATTGATAGAAGAAAGGAGTGAAATCCCTGGAATCATACTAGGCTAATAAGCCATTGTTATCTCTGTCTGTGCAGGACAAGTAAAATAGAAAATTGTTAAATGTCATGTTACCACATTTCATCTGTCCTTTTTTCTCCTCTCTATCCTTATTAAGACAAAGATTTTCAAATTTAAATATTAACCACCATTTAGAAATTATAATCATCACTTATATAAGAAAGTATGGTTTTCTTGGTACACAATTGTGACTTAGGAGTTTCTTTTGTATTCACTGAAGTTGGCAAATACATACAAGCTATGTTTATTAGGTACATTGGAAATTTGACAAACATAAGTGTTGTAGTGGTCTATACTTAAAATAGCCACATGACTGTAAAAGAAGCACAAGTCTGAATATATGTTCAAATATAGAACTAGAGTGACACAGCAAAACTAAAAATGTGACTTTGAAAGTAATTATGTTATTGTGTCACTGCCTCTTTTCAAAGCTTATTTACATTGCTTATAAAACTTGAGTTGAATGAGAGCCTTGTCTATAGTCATACTTCTTTTAAAAAAATCTGTACATGAAATATGTACTTTTATTACATAGATATTCAAATTGGATTATTAATTTCCAGACTGGTTCTGTTTCAGTTAACAGATGAGCCTACCAAATGTGGCTTTGAAACTAAATTTTTTTTAATTAAAGAGATATTTGCATTATGACATGCTTTTTGTGTACCTCTAAGTAAAACTTCCTGTGGCAGAACAGTTTAGAGTGAGCATCAGATATTAGAGTTAGGAAGAGAAGCCAGCAGTATGCCTCTGGAAGTTTATTTTTTTACAATAAAGGAATCTCACCAAAATTCATTTAAAATGTTTTAAATGTTCAGTTAGAAGCCTTTTCTTTATTTGTAAGTTATAATTTGTTTCTAGAACATATAAAAGAAAAGAAATTAATGACTTAAATATCTTCTCTCACAATAGAATGTGAAATACTGACATTTCCCTGCCAGTTGAAGATACTTATTTAAGGGTATATTTATTTCTTTTGGTCTTCAGATTCTTTAGTAGAAGTATTTCTTCTGTTCTACTGACTTTCATTTCTACGTTGTCAGTTGAATTTTTATTGTTCACTTCATAATCATTTTCTTTTTGCACCAGAATTCCTGTCTCACATTTCAGTCTCCACACTACGTTAACATGACTTGTGTGCAAGTGTATGAAAGTTCAAGTTGTATTAAGATTGCTTCTTAGAAATTACAGAGCTGTGGGTGGGGAAAACCTGGCTGCTTTTTGGGAAAATTTTTCCCAGTTTCAGGTAATGGTTGCTTCTTCAGTGGATCTAGATTTGGGTACATAAAGAGAGAATTTTATCTGATTTTTAGCTTAATAATGTGTGTCATATTCCTGCTTTTCATCCACTGGAACTTTTCATCCAGTTCCAGTAAAATGTTTAAAGCGTAATATCCCAAACACTTGCATAGTCATTGTCTAGCTTCACCACTTAGTAGTAGTTTTTTTGCCATATTCACTCTTTCTGTCTTTTCTAGCCTGAACAATTGGAAATAGTTATAGAAGACATCATTGACATTCCATCCCTACTGTATTATTTTTATCTCCTAAAACCAAAGTCAGTAATACTGTACCATTATCATAGCTAGAAAAATGAAAATAATTGCATGTCGTTATGTAATACTATCTAGTTCAACTTCAGATTTCCCATTACACAAAGTATGTCTTTTATTGCTATTTTAAAACAAATAGAGTATAATCAGCTTTTCATCTATGGAATTCAGTTTTCATAGCTCTTTTTTTCATTTAGGAACACCCCCTCAACACTACCTTTTTAAAAAATAGTACAGACCAATTGTTCTAGAGGAACATACATCCTGCTTTTAACTGTTTCCTCCTCGTGTTGCTTAACTAATTCCTCTCCCTGTTATTTCCTGTAAACTGGAAATTATATCTGGATCTTAGATTTAGTGTCAACACATTTGGCTTACATACTTCACAGGTAGGTTCACCATATGCTCAGGTTTCTCCAGAGTAGTCCTGGGACATGTTGTCATGCTGTAATAATTAATAATATCCTCTTTGCTATCAAAAGTAGTCCAAGTATGGATGATCAATCAGGTCATTACTTACAAATGATGGTGTACACTTTGTGTCATCTCCTGTCAAGAGGCCCATGAGATTAGTTTGTTCTACTACTAAGTTTGATCACTTGGTTAAGGTGTTGACTGCCAGATTTCTATATTATGAAGGGATATTTTTCCCTTTGTAAGTAGTAAGCATTATGTGGGATGGTATTTGGGACTGTGTCAATATCCTATACCCCAACATGCTTAAATCCCTGGTTTGAGAGTCTATTGATGACCCTTGACAGAATAAATTCTCCATTGGCAGTTAAAATACCAGTTCTGTTTAAATGATTAAGTTTTGAAATTGAGATTGATGTGGGTTTTTTTAGTGGTTTGTTTTTTGTTTTTTGTTTTTTGTACCAGGGCTCAAACTCAGGACTATGTACTTGTGAGGCAGGCACTGGAACCACTCAACTAAATCCCCAGCCCTAAGATTGATGCCTTTTTTTAATGAAAGAATGTTTTGTCTATCCTAAAGCATTTCAGGATCCTCAAATAACTTAAATATTGGTTGACTGTTATGTTAAATGCTTTTCTTCCTATTGCTTATTGCAGCTTTCTCTCCTGTGAAAACACTAGACTATGTCCCTGCATCAGTTCTTACTGGAGCCAATCACCTGTCATGCCTGGAACAGGGACCGTACCCGTAAGTATGCTCTTAATTTAGCTTCTTGCTTTTGGCACCTTTAATACATTTTAGATTTAGGCATTTTTAGGGTTCGTATATCAAAGTGTCATTTGTGAAGAGAACTTTAAATGGATCCTTTCTCTATGCATGGTGTCACATGCCTGTAATCTCAGTGCTAAGTGAGGCTGAGGCAGGAAGGTGGAAAGTTTAGGCCCAGCCTAGATAATTAAGTGACTTAATGAGACTGTCCCAAGATAAAAATTAAAAAATGGCTAGAGATGTAATTTCAAATTTTTTTTTTTTTGGAGACAGGGTCTCGCTTTGTAGTTCAGGCTGGCTCTGAGCTCACTATGTAGCCCAGGCAAGCCTGGAACTCAGCAGTCCTCCTGTCTCTGCCTCCCGAGTGCTGGGATTACAGGCGCTAGCCACCATGCCCGGCGCTAGAAATGTAGTTTAATGTGAAGGCCCTGAGTTAATTCCTTGTACTAGGGGGAAAAAATCACTCTTTTCAGGTACGTAGCTCAGTGATTTTCAGCATGTTCTTAGAATTATCCATCAATCATCAATCACTACCTAATTCATAATCCATATTGAGCCTGCCTAAGTTGAAAATCCAGTGTGGAAATGCTCAGAAATCCAAACATAATGCTTTAAAAATTTTGGATTTTGAAACATTCCAGTGTTCTGGATTGGGATACTCAACTGGTAAAAGTCTATGTAAATATTCAAAAATACAGCAAAATCTGAAACACTTCTGGTCCCAAGCATTTTTTATTTAGAGTCCCCCAAAGAGAAGCTCTGTACCCAAAGCACTAGTAACCAATCTCAGTTTTCCCCAAAATCTCTGCCCTAGACAACCAATAATTCTTTTTCTTCTTTTTAATTCTTCCTTTTCTTCTTCCTCTTTTTTTCTTCTTTACCTCTTCTTCCCTTTTGTCTTTCTCCTTTTTTTTTCTTTGGAGACAGGGTCTCCCTTTGTAGTTCAGGCTGGCCCTGAGCTCACTATGTAGCCCAGGCAAGCCTCGAACTCAGCAATCCTCCTGTCTCTGCCTCCTGAGTGCTGGGATTACAGGCGTGAGCCACCACTCCCGTCACTGTGGTATGTGGTATTGATTGCTGGTAGGCATGAATCACCACGCCCAGCATTGTATGTGGTTACTGGGATTGAACTCAGGACCTTGTGCTTGCCAGGCAAGCACTGGAACCACTGAGTTAAATCTCCAGCCCCCTTCCTTTCATTTTTTTTGGGAGGAGAGTGTTTTGAGACAGATTCTCACTATGTAGTTGAGGCTGGCCTTGACCTCTCTATGTAGCCCAGGACGGCCTTGAATTTACAGGTGTATGCCACCACACCCAGATTCTTTTTCTTTTTTGTTCTAGTACTACAATTTGAACTCAGGACCTCATGCATGCTAGGCAAGCACTTCACTAGTGATTTACATTCTTAGCCCTTTTTTAAAAAAAATTATTTGAGACAAGATCTGGCTAAGTTTCCCAGGTTATCCTTAAACTTGTGATCTACCTGCCTTGATTTTTATTTCTATAGATTTGACTCTTCTGTATGTTCTGCTTGGATAGGATCACACAATATTCTATCTGACTTTTTCACATCCATCTTTTATGGACCATGTTTTCAGGGTTCCACTATGTTGAGTATATCCACACTCTGTTTTATGGCTAAATAATATTGTATTATATGGATATAACACATTTGTTATTTTCATAATTTGGTTGACTTTTGGATTGTTTCCACTTACTACCTCTTTTGAATAATACTCCTTTGAACATTGACATATAAGCTTTTATGTTGACATGTTTTCATTAGATACTTTATATAGGACTTGAGTTACCAGATTATATGGTAACTGTGTTCAACATTCTGAGAAACTATCAGTCCAAAATGGTCATTCTCACAGCATGAGAGGGTTCTAATGTCTCCATATCTTTATCAATATTTGTTTATTAAATAATCCAAAAAATGTTTATTATCTGTTTTTTAAATATAGCCATCCTAATGAGTATAAAGTAATTATCTCATTTTGATTTTCATATCCTTCATGACTAAAGAGGTTGAACATCTTCTCACATACTTATTAGCTACCTATATATCTTTTTTTTAGAGAAATGCCTATTTTCTGATCCTGTGCCTATTTTATATGACTCCTAAAGACTGTGTCATAAGAATTCTGGATATATTCTGGATTTAAGTCTCCCATCATATATATGACTTACAAATATTTTTACTCACCCATTAAATGGTCTTTTCATTTTCTTCATGTGACTTTGAAACATAAAAGATTTTATTGTTGTTGTTTTGAGACAGGATCTTGCTATGTAGTTCAGTCTGGCCATGAACTCAAGGCAATCCTGTTGTAGCCTCCTGAGGACTGGAATTACAGGTGTGCACCACCACACTCAGTTGAAGCGTAACAGTTTTTAATTTTGAAAAAAATCTACTTTATGGGTTTTTTTTAATCATTTAATGTTTTTGCTGCTATATTGAGGAAACCAGTGCCTGATCCAGGGTCATAAAAATGTGTGTCTGTGTACCTAAGAGTCTTGTCTGAACTGGGGAAAAGGTCTGTTTCTCATAACAATATTTTTAATTGGTCCAGAAGATTTGAAAACAGTATTTTGTTTGTGGGCGTGAGTCACCACGCCCAGCATTGTATGTGGTTACCGGGATCAAACTCAGGACCTTGCACTTGCGAGGCAGGTGCCGGAACCACTGAGCTAAATCTCCGGCCCCCTCTTTTTTTTTTTTTCATGGTAGTAAGCATTGACTCCAGGACCTTGCACATACTAGGCAAGGACTTTACTACTAATCCCCATCTGTATCCCTGATACTGGCTTTATTGTAAAGGAAAACTTTGATAATAGTTTATCAGCAGAATCAAATTTTTTTTACAGCATTGATTCCAACATAGATCCATGGTAACAGTAATACTAATAATAAAGGGAATTGTTTCAAAGTTAATTCAGGGACCACTTTTCAAACAACTTTCTTATTCCTAGTTCTATCTTTGTCAAATGCCAATTATGATATCCCTTGATCTGGTGGCGTTTTCAAGATGAAGTGTTAACACTGACTTCTTTCTTCAGAGATTGCCCTTAGCCCCAATAATCATGAAGTTCACATCTACAAGAAGAATGGGAGCCAGTGGGTGAAAGCTCATGAACTCAAGGAGCACAATGGACACATCACAGGTACAGGGATGCAGGTGTGGGTCTGGTTTGATATTTCTAAAGGATATACTCCTGTGAAATGAAGAGACTAGTCTAAGTGGGTGGTAACATTTAGAGCTGTGTAGTATTCACTGATTCTGCTTTAGAAAATTGGAGAAAGTACCATAATAATAACATAAGTGTAATTTATTTTATTTTATTTTGAGACAAGGTCTCACTATGTAGTTTAGGCTGGCCTTGAACTTACTATGTGGCCCAGGCAGGCCTCAAATTCAGTGATCTTGCCTCAGCCTCCCACGTGCTGTGATTTATAGGCGTTTGCCACCATGCTCAACCAAATAGGACATGTTTTGGTCTGGCTGCACAGCACAGCACAGTCCTGATACATGAAGTGTGCTGAACGCTGCTGTGAGGATTAGATGAAGACTAGAACATGTGAATTGGTTGTGTTTCTCAGAGTTTCCTTTGTATTATTTTTGGCCTAAGAAGAACTTTCTAAAACATTGAATAGAAACAAGAGTAATGTAACAAATCCCTGTATCAGATTATCTGTCACCATGATTGATTAACTATGCTTTTATTCTGAATTAGGAAAATCTTTTTTTCTGTATACTATGAAAAGTGTGTGTGTGTGTGTGTGTGTGTGTGTTACTAAGGATTGACTCCAAAGGCTTCAAACTGAACTATATCCTCAACCCATTAGTTTTTGTTTTCAGACAGGGTCTTGCTAAGTTGCTAGATTGCCCAGGCTGTGCTCATACTTGGAATTCTCCTGTCTCACCCTCCCAAAGTTCTGGGATTGCAGAGGTGTATCACCGCACATACTTTTTTTCCTGCACTAGGAAACAAAAGGAAAGAAAGTCATAAAATGGAGAATATTGTTCCAGATAATGATAAAGTCCCCTGTCTCACTAGTAGTCCTTTTCTGCCTCCCAAGAAGGTTGTCATTGGCCATGATATCTCCTCAGTTAATGCTTAATACATACATATTTATATATTCATAAACAACCTTTAGTGCTATTGACTAATATTTTAAAATTTTACCTAGGGTCAGAGATTTTGCTCAGTAGTTCTAGTGCCTCCCTAGCAAGCACAAGGTCCCTGATTTGATCCCCAGTAACCACATACAACAATACCAGGTGTGGTGACTCACCACCAGCAATCAGTATCACATGCCACGGTCCCAGGTATGGTGGCTGTAATCCCAGCACTTGGGAGGCAGAAGCAGAAGGATTACTGAGTTCAAGGCTTGCCTGGACTATATAGTGAGCTCAGGGCCAACCTGAACTACAAAGCAATACCCTGTCTCAAAAAAATAATAATAAATAAAATATAAAAATAAAATAAAATTCTACCTAAGTGGCATCATACCTTTCACCTACTGCAGCTTGCTTTTGCATTTGACATTGCTTCTGTGATGTATCTGTTGGTGTGGAGTTCAGATTTCTTCTTAATTTACAGTTAGCATTTCATATCTATGCCATTTACATTTTGCTCCATTTAGGTTGTTTCTAGATTCTTGTAGTGCACTCTTTTGGCAGGTGGTAGGCTGCCCTGCCATCACCTTTATTCTAGGGGCCATCAGGTTGCCTGGGTTCTCCTCAACCATACATGGGAATGCCTCTTTTTCTCTGTCCCATTGATCAGCCCCCCCCCCCCGAGAATGTAAGACGCTGTTTCTGTGAGTTACATGTCTCTGAGTATAGGAAGAGTTAGCAGAGTTTCAGATGTGTACTAGCCAGCTGAGCCTTCTTCTCTATGACTTTTCAGTTTCTAACTCCAGACCACTTTACTGAGTTCTTGTCTTTTTCTTGCTGATTTGTAGCCCTGGTTTTTATGTTTTTGTTTTTGTTTCAAGGGAGAGTCTCACTATGTCGTTCAGGGTGCTCTTGAACTCAACTGTGTAGCCCAGGTTGGCCTTGAACTCATAATAATCTTCTTGCCTCAGCCTCCTCAGTGCTGGGATTAATGTGTGCCACCAAGCCAGGCTTACATCAACTTTTATGTTTGACAAAAGATACTAACAAGCAGAATAATGCTAGGTTTTATTAAGAAGAATCAAAGGAAAAGCAGGAATAAGCGGTAAAGGTGGAGAACTTTTTTTCTGGGGGGTTACCAGAGATCAAAATCAGGATCTTACACTTGCCTGATAGCCATGATGTCACTGAGCTACATCATTGACCCAAAACAGAGAACTTTTTTTTTTTTTTTTTTTTTGCTTTTGGAGACAGGGTCTCGCTTTGTAGTTCAGGCTGGCCCTGAGCTCACTATGGTGCCCAGTCAAGCCGCCGGAACTCAGCAATCCTCTTGTCTCTGCCTCCCAAGTGCTGGGATTACAGGCGTGAGCCACCATGTCTGGCATTGTGGTATGCGGTGTTGATTGTTGGTGGGCGTGTCTCCACGTCCAGCATTATATGTGGTTACCGGGGATCGAACTCAGGTCCTTGCGCTTGCGAGGCAGGCGCCAGAACCACTGAGCTAACCCTCCGGCCCCAAACAGAGAACTTTTTATGAAACACTTATAATTTAGTAAACCAAATTTAGATGCCAGACTTTAAGAGCATTTGTTGCTTTGTTTGGTGTTGTGTAGTTGTTTTTAAAACCTATTTTCACTTACTGAGCTTTTCAGAGAGGACTCTTGTTCTTGATCTTTACTTTAATGGGTTTTTTTTACCCTGTTTCCTGACAGAGTAGTTGACTGAGCCTCTTGCTTTGTACAGTTTGGCTGACTCCAACTTACTCGGGCTGAGGCTGTACCCAGTAGTAAAGCACCTGTGTATTAGGTCACTAGCAACACTGCACAAGAAAAAACATATGGTCCACAACTTTCTCGCTGCTATTTTGGGTTTTCTGTCTCCTCAAAATAACATTTGCATTTAAGCAGGACATATTTTAGGTCTGCTTTTCTCTTAACTGGACCCCAGTAATATTGTATAGTTTAAAGATAGCCTTGCACTTAGCCAGAGATGGTGACTCACGCTTGAAATCCTAGCACTAAGAGGCTGAGGTAGGAGGATCACCACAAATTCCAGGCTAGCTTGGGCTACATAGCGAGTTCAAGGCCACCCTGAACTACATAGCAAGTCCTTGTGTCAAAAGAAAAAAAAATCCTTTCCTGAATCTGGGAGAAATGTAGCATGTTTTGACATTCTTCTTCCTTTAGAAGTTGTCTGACATTCCTCAGTAAAATCTTTTGCATGGCATAGTGACACATACCTATAATCCCAGCACTGTGCCGGCCGGGCATGGTGGCTCAAGCCTATAATCCTAGCACTTGGGAGGCAGAAGCAGGAGGATTGCTGAGTTCAAGGCTTGCCTGGGCTACATAGTGAGCTCAGGGCCAGCCTGAACTACAAAACGAGGCCCTGTCTCAAAAAAAATATCCCAGCACTCTGGGAGGCTGAGGCAGGATCACAAGTTTAGGCTTAGACTGGGCAACATATGGTAGTAGCTTATCAAAACCCTATAAAAAATAGAAAAAGGCTGGGATAGTACATGGTGCAAAAGCCTTGGGTTAGATCTCCAATACTATCCTTCCCCACAAAAAGCAAAACCTTATGACTTGACCATCCTTCTTAACATTTATTAATGATTTGTTTGTGACACTCTTGAAGTCTGGGAGCCAAGTTTATCATCCAAGGAGCACCAAAATCAGTGTTTCTGTTTTTGTTCCTAGTCCTTTCCCACAATCTTATTTCTCTTAGTTCTGACCTATATAAGTCCCTTTGCTAGTGGCCTTATGGCCTATAAATAAGGACACTCCTATCTAAATTAGAATTTTAGCATCAAAAACTGCTTTTAAATGAAAAAAGGCTAAGATGAAAGAACCAATAAGTAGCCAAAATTTGAAATATGTTTTTATATCCTTTTTCTTCCTTTTTCTCTTTTGGAGAATTTTTAAGTTGGTTCTGTTTCCTGTGTACAGACTCTAATGGCATTTTTTTTTTTTTTTTTTTAGATCTGAGACACTGTTTTTAGAAAAATCTAAATACAACTCTATGACAGGAGATCAAGGGTCAGATATGTTTTTTCAGAAAGATATTAGCTACCAGGGGGAAAAAAAAACTTCTGAAGAATTCTAGAAGAAATGAGCAATCAGCACTGCAGAGAATGGGAGTGTGGCAATCAGCAAAGGGAGAACAGAATTCTGGGTTTTTCCATCAATGCTAAATGCTTGACTGGTCCTTTTAGATGTTTTGTTTTATTTTTTTTATTTTTTTATTTTATTTTATTTATTTATTT
>PVIC010048976.1:0-13327 GCA_004025085.1 Thryonomys swinderianus
TGATTAACATTTTTAAGTGAAAAATATGTACAGGGAGATGTTTAATTTCTGTCTTAAAGCTTCTCTTGATGGGTTTGAGGAAAACTCCTAATAATTCCTGTTCTTGACAGAGTTTCTAAGTCCTAAGAACCAGAAGGCTCCTGTACAGTTCAGAGGGCCAAGTTGGGGGGTACAAAGTCGCAAGTATTAAAGGTAGAGTTGGGAGCACATCCAAGGAGTATCTTGCAACTTTGGTATGTGGCTTTGGTGCTTTGAAAGAAACTGAAGTTAAAAATAGATGGATGAATGAGGCTGCTGAACCCTGAGAGGGTGTGAATTATGACTGAAGTTAGTGTTGCTGACGGCAAGATGGGAAGCAAATGGAAAAGATGTGAGTCCAGTGCTGCCTAGGCCAGCCCAGGCTGATCTGAGGACATAGATACGTGCCGTTTGTGTTGCTGATGGAAGGAATTTTGGCATCCAGTCATGCCCCCTTCACCAATAAATTGGATATGTGTCTAGTGAAACAGTTTTATTTTGAGAAAAAGAGAAAGTAAGTGTCAAAGTAGGGAAATAGTGAGGAACATAGTGAATGGTGTGTCCCTATGATGAAATGGTGCAAATCATTGGAACTGTAACTGAGCATACAAAATAAATGTCAAAGACTTATATGTTCAATAAGTATGTATTGAGTGCCTGTAATGTGTCTGGCATTGCTCTAGGTACCAGGGATATAGTACATAACAGATCAAGTACAGTTAACTAACTGAGAAGTAAAGATGGGAATTATATAAATAAGTACATTGGTGACCACACTATAGTAGGTGGTGAGAATTACCATGGAGCATAATGGAACATAAGGTGAAAACCAGGGGGTGGAGTGACTTTTATATAGGGTGGTCACAGCCTGGTCCCAGTTGGTGACTTTTCAGCAGAGTTCAAAAGCAAGAGAAGAAGGGGATCAGAGGCTGTCCCAGACAGAAGGAAGTGCAAAGATCCTCGTGCAGGAGGAAGGTTGGTGTGTTTCAAGAACGCAAGGCTCTGGTGAGATGGGCTGAGGAAGAATGTCAGGAAAAGGCAAAGTCCTGTAAGAACTTTGGTTCCCTTGAAAGTCACTAGGTTCTTTTGAGCAAAGATCGACAAGATCAGACTTTGGCTTTTATGCGATCGTCCTTCAGAGCAGAGGAGGACATGGCAGATAGTGACAGAGAAGGCATTTGCAGCACTCGCCAGTGCCCTGGCTACAGAGTATGGGAAGCAGAAAGGCGTCTGGGTCTTCAGCCCCTCTGCAGAAGTGGAGTGCTGGTGAGGGGAACCGAGAGGCTGTGTGAGGACAAAGGAAGGTGCAGCCGTGAGGTCTCTGCTGTGTATCAGCTGTGGGCTGAAGACACTAAGTGATGCTCACTTGTGGGGAATATAGGACGCTGGTGATTGATAATTTTTCTCCTCTCCATATTGCTTGCATTGTCTTTTAATATAAGTAATAACTTACTGAAAAAGAAAAACCAAAAAGCAGTTGAGTCCTCCCACAGTGGTGCTTTCCGAACTCTATTACCTGGACCCTGGAATTTCTCCAGGCTCTGTAGTGAATTCTGTGTAGATGTCACTGAAGGTAAAACAAAGCATATTGGGACAAGGCTTTAAAGAACACAAAGCTGCTGGGCTATCTCGAACGATGGCGAGTGAGCTGTGAGAAGTGGAGTGAAGTTTTTATGGGGCCTTCGGGTTGAGAGAGCATTGTGGTGGAGTGGGATTGGCTTGCCTGGGTGGCTGGTTAGGGACAGGCATTTGTGAAAGCATTTGTGAAATCTTTTCCACAGATGTAATACAGGTTTATAAACCCTTATCCACAACTCTAAAATCCAATGTAGGGGCTCATTGTAAAGGGAGCCATTTTAGATCTGGCACAGTTTAGGGGCCCTTTTGTAGGGTGGTGACTCTAACAGTCACCTGTGCACCCCTCAACCCTGCACATTCCACTGGAATCTGCTTCAACCAGAACAGTCTTTACTATGTACTTAAAAAGAAGTTGGATTTCACTTTTACATTAAGAAACTGCTGATCTTTTTGTCATAAGCAATACAAAATAGATGAGAGAGAAAATTACTATTGAAACTTAGTTGAGATATGTTTTTCAAATTTGAATATGTAATCAGAGAGATAATGAATGATAAGGTAAGCTGTTTCTAAGCTCTGTTCTCTGGGATGCAATGTAAGGAATGTATACAATACACTTGGCGCTACCACAGAATGTATTATCTCATAGAAATATAGTTTTTAAATGCTGGCAAGTTTTAAAATTTAAAAATTTGTATGGTTTATTTAAAATTTTATGTAAAACTTTACATAAATTTTATGTAAAATTTAAAAATTTGTATGTTTCATTTCACAAATGCAGTGAAAATTTGGTATCTCTTCAAAGGTCTATACCTCTGTTAAAGGAAGCATTTGTGAAATCTTTTCCATAGATGTAATACAGGTTTATAAATTCTTTTCTGCAACTCTAAAATCCAAAACTTTAAAATATATATATATTATATATATAATTATATATAATATATATAATTATATATTATATTGTTATATTATATAATTATAAAAATATAATATAATATAATATATATAATTTATATATATATATTTAAATGTAACTGGTTGAGGACCTATTCTGGACCTGGTCTTGAATATAGATGCAGATTCAGTAGGCTGAGACAAAAGAGGGAGAAAAACAGACATTCAGGCAAATGTTCTATCTTAAGACACAGTTATGGAAATACCAAGAGTGTTTATTTCAGTGCCTCAGACCTGAGGATTTAAACGGGTGAATGCATAGTGGTCTGTAATTTTTTATGAGGAATCAGATGTACTTCAGAAATCAGAAGGCTTTAAGGTTTAGAAACACAATGCCTATACCCTGTTTTATATTATGCTTCCAGCAGGGAAATACCTAGACTGTCAGCAAACTATACTTGTGCAGTATCAAGTACAATTAACAAAAATTAATAGTTTCTTATCAGTTCAAGTCAGATTTTGCTATGGCTTGAAAACCAAATGGGCTATGAAAAAGGATTTTCAGAATTTTGGAGGTTTGAAATTGTGGTTAAGCTTAAATAATTTGTGTGACTTGGGCTGGTGGGGTATCACAATACTAATTTTTGGAGGCCCTGGCTAGGCAGGCTGAGAAAGTACCCTAATCCACTAACTGTTGAAGAATCCCCAGGGCAGGAAGTTAAAGGTGAAATTTTATGACGGCTACACAGAGACAGAGGGAATCCAACTAGGTTGCGCCAGCAGGCTCAAGATTGAAGTGAGTAGGAGAAACTTTCTCTAAAAAAAGAATCCACAGAATTTCAGTATGGTTTGGGAAGCTGTGGTGGGAAGGGAGTGGGGGGCCAGCGAGGAGGAGCAGGGCAAAGGTGCCCAAGAGGCTAGAGCCTGAGTAAGTGTGATCAGAAACAGACACATCCAAGGAGGCTTTACCTGGTAGGATGCTCATGATTTCAGGGTTCGATGTGACCGTGTAGTTCTGGTGGCACAGCAGGGGAAATCGTGTCTGTTGAGGCGCTGGAAGGGATTGTAGATGTGATGCTCCAAAGAGAAGCCAGGCCTACAGGTACACTTTTAGGAACCAAGTAGAAAAAGTGGAGAGACACAAGGAAAGCAGTGTCAGCAAGCAGCAGGCAGGCGGGAAGGAGAGGGGGAAGTGGTAGAGCGCAGCTTTGCCAGTGAGAGGTGAGGAGTAAGGAGGGAGAAACAGCAAGGCCCAAAGACACAGGGCAAGAGCAGAAGGACGCTCAGCAGCAGAACCCTGGCTGCAGACAGGAGAGGATGGAAGCACTGGCACAGCACACACGAAGACAGGGTAGATGCTGTTACAAGCTGGGTGGGAGCCAGGTACGCGGACGAGAGCCCCTCAGTCAGCGCTGCAGATGTGCACAGAGTCCTGAGCAGTGAGCCCAGTAACTGGTGAGCGTTTGCCTTAACAGAGCGTTTGTCCTGAAGAGGATTATCTTTTGAGTAATTTGTGTATTGGCTAGAAAAAAACAAAACAAAACTAGTATTATGAGTGGTTGACTTCGTGAGTGCCAAGACAATTTTCTGAGACTTGGAATTTGCTTCTTTTTTTTTTTCCCCTCCCTCATGTTAAGCATTTGTTAGGTTAAAAAATTAATTTTTAAACAAGTGTATGGGTGTTTATATAAGACCTTAATTTCTTTTATCAATCAACGAAAACAAATTATATATATTTTTTCAACTTGGAATTTGGCACATCTTTTATCTCAAGTTATTGTTCCCCTGACTCTTTAATAATGTACTATGCTTATTATAAAGTGCCTAATGGTGAACACAGACCTACCAGTGCTTTTGCTCCTCATTCTTATCGAGCAGGAGAATAAATCAATGGAAGAAGTCAATAAAAGTCCATTTTTAACATTAGTTATATCAACTTTAGCAATTTAAGTCTTTTTTATAGAAAATTTAAATAACCTTTGGAAGGTTAATTGTTTACTTCTAGATATAATAGCTGTGTGTGGAGATCAAAATTTATTAATTGCCTCACGGATATCAGTAGCCATGCCAGGCAGTGAAGGGCACAGTCCCCACTGGGTAGACTCCTGTGGGGCAAGAAGGGAATCTCAGTGCTCTTGTTGGGACAGCGCCAGGACTCATGGCTGCCTGTCCCCATGGGGACGGCAGGCGAAAGATAATGTGGTTCCTGATGGTTGTCCAGGAAATCAGGCTAGAGGGAGAGAAGAGCATTCCAGGCAAGAGTAGTAATGTGCAGATGGCACATAGGCAAAGCAGATCAGGCCTGTCCAAATCCAGTGGAAAATGGGATATTCTGGGTTTGGGCTGGGGGGGAGGAAGAGAAAGGCCAGAAAGATTGGACTAGTTTGGGAAGAACTCTCTATGTACATTAAGTCCTTAGGACTCCAGCCTCCTGTAGGCCGTGGGTGACCCCAGAAGGCTTCTAAGCAACAAGTCTGCGTTCTATAAAGACAGTTCCGGGAGAGTGTGCAGGTTGTGATGGTGGAGCAAGAAGCCCAGATGTCTTAGTGGTTACTACTTTACGCAGCACTCTTATTCCTGCAACAGTGTTTTTGCATCCCATGTCTGTCAGGTGCCTCTCACGTGCCCGCTGCTGCATTTGTGATTTGTAGTTCTGCTTGTCATCCTGCCCTGTTGTCTTGATGTTAAACATGTCCTCTAAATTTAGGAACTATTTAATCTGGAAGTACTTACCCTTCAGTAAAATGGTTTCATAAAGCTCTTTGTGAAATGTTGCAGTAGATTGCTGCTTTTGTACCTCAATCATAAGCTTCTGTATGTTGTTATATTTTTTTCATGAGTGTTCTTTGTGATTTTAGAAATATAGAACACTAGGAGATCAAAAGATCTTAGTTGTCTTTTAGGCCAAATTCTTGCTTTTACATAGTAGGGATTTCAATTAACCTGCCAAAACAGTAAAGCTCTGTGTCATCTAGCTAGTCAAGTCCATGCTAGAACCCAAGTGTCTGTACACATGAGGTTCTTTTGAGATGTAAAAGACAGTGATTACATATCGGCTGCACGCCCCATTGGTGAGGAAGGAGAGGCAGCCTGAATTCTTGCCCAGTGTCTCATGTTTCTCCGACCTCACCTGGCTTGTTCTCTCATAGTCCCACTGCCTGGGTTCTTTATCTGTTCACTCTTGTGGTAGGTAAGTGGTGAGAACAAGCTGTTCAACTCCCCAAAAAATGTTACATCTGGCCGGGCATGGTGGCTCACACCTGTCATCCCAGCACTCGGGAGGCAGAGACAGGAGGATTGCTGAGTTCGAGGCTTGTCTGGGCTACATAGTGATCTCAGGGCCAGCCTGAACTACAAAGCGAGAGCCTGTCTCAAAAAAAAAAATGTTATATCTGTTTGGCAGATCTCTTTGGCAAATGATCAAGTGGGGTTTGGCCCAACAGGCCACTAAGAATAAACCTATGGGAGCTGTACGTCCTTGTCAGCTCGTGCCCTCTAATCCAGTGGACACATGCTGCCTGTTATGTCGTAAGAAAAGTTAAGACATGTTTTTTGTT
This sequence comes from Thryonomys swinderianus, assembly GCA_004025085.1. Taxonomy (NCBI): domain Eukaryota; kingdom Metazoa; phylum Chordata; class Mammalia; order Rodentia; family Thryonomyidae; genus Thryonomys; species Thryonomys swinderianus. The sequence continues at coordinate 6,048 of PVIC010048976.1, forward strand.
TTGTTTTGTTGTTTTTGTTTTGTTTTTTGAGACAGGGTCTCGCTTTGTAGTTCAGGCTGGCCCTGAGCTCACTATGTAGCCCAGGCAAGCCTCGAACTCAGCAGTCCTCTTTCCTCTGCCTCCTGAGTGCTAGGATTACAGGCGTGAGCCACCATGCCCGGCAAGTTAAGACATGTTTAGGAGTTCCATCAGTATGAGGTGAGCCCCTGTCCCAGGAGCCCACCTGACCCACAGGCTCTGAGGGCGTGTTGGTACGTTTGCAGACACCGGCTCCATCCGCAGCTTGCAGACTGGCGTGGGAGAGCTCCATGGGGAGACCAGGTTCTGGCATGGGAAGGATTACTGCAACTTTGTCTTCAAAGACTGGGTTCAACTGGATAAACCTTTTGCTGGTGAGTATCATGGGAGTGGTGGAGGGATATACTTCACCTTTTATCTTGGAGGGTCTCAACAGGTACACATGTACATGATTTAAATGCCTCTTATTTTGCTGTGTTTTGTCTTTGTTTAGTTTTGAATATTTAGGAAGACTTTAAAAATGCAGTTTATTTATATACTTATGGAATTTTCCTTATACTTAAGGACTTTTCTTTAAAAAAAAAAAAGATGTGCATAAAATGGACTCAATCTATCAGAAACATCTAGCTTTCATATAGACCTATTCTGGGTAATAAACTGTAATGCTCCGAGAGATGGCAGCCTTCCTTTAATCATCTCCTTTTATGCTTTTCTCTTTCTGTTCCAGCACTAAAATGACATTTTCAGATTATTACTGTGCTTATTTGTCTAAGTGGAATTAGAGAGGGCACTGCATATGTAGCCTGCCATTATTTGAGCAGGATAAAAAAGAAAAATAGATAAATCACACAGTTTTAGGTAATTTGTACCACATCATATCTTGCTTTGCCTAGTGAATAGACTGAAAAGGAAGCATACTGCAGGAGGGGGACTGTGTTTCTCTCGATTGTAAAGATGTTCTGCTTTAGCCAAGAATTAGGCACATAGTGCAAGGTGTATCAACAGGTTTCCTTTTACTTATCATAGTTGGGATCAGAGTACCTCTGTCCTCAGCACAGAGTTGAGTGATGGATCCTTGCTTGGTGCCCTGGGCAGATTTCATTGACAGGTACTCTACCCCCCGGATGCCCTGGCATGACATAGCCTCTGTGGTCCATGGGAAGGCAGCTCGAGATGTGGCGCGTCACTTCATCCAGCGATGGAACTTCACAAAGGTATTGAAAGTTGCGTGGCTTGGTCTACATGAGGAGAGGCAACCCCAGCTCTAGAGAGTTGGCAAGAAGGGCTTCTGTGGTCACAGCTGTGACACCATCTACTGTTGGATGATATTCGTTAGAGGGCCTGGGCTTCTTGGTGGAAAGAAAGAGAGATGAAAGAAAGAAAGAAAGAAAGAAAGAAAGAAAGAAAGAAAGAAAGAAAGAAAGAAAGAAAGAAAGAAAGAAAGAAAGAAAGAAAGAAAGAAAGAAAGAAAGAAAGAAAGGAAAGAAGGAAGGAAGGAAGGAAGGAAGGAAGGAAGGAAGGAAGGAAGGAAGAAAAAGAGGAAGGAAGGAAGGAAGGAAAGAAAGGCCGGGCGTGGTGGCTCACACCTGTAATCCCAGCACTTGGGAGGCAGAGACAGGAGGATTGCTGAGTGCGAGGCTTGCCTGGGCTCCATAGTGAGCTCAGGGCCAGCCTGAACTACAAAGCGAGACCCTGTCTCAAAAAAAAAAAAAAAGAAAGGAAGGAGAGAAAGAAAGGAAGAAAGAAGGAAGAAAGAAAGAGAGAAAGAAAGGGAGAAAGAAAGAAAGGAAGAAAGAAGAAAGGAAAGAAAGAAAGAAAGGAAAGAAAGAAAATGTTCCTGAACTTTCACACCACAGACAATTCAGATCCAGAGAGTATGAAGGCTTCTATCAGGGCCTGTGGTTTTGACTCTTTTAACATCTTGGACTGTCACTGTTGATGCAGCATGAACTGAGCTATGTGGGGGGCTACTTTAGGGAAAAGGAGTCTTGATTAGATGACAGTGCTCAACTGTAGGCCTGAGAAGTCCTGGAATTGCACTAGATTCATTTTGGTGGAGGATTGTGCATGTTGGTTCTGAGTGAGGTAAGCAGTATTCAGTGGACCCAATTTCTTTTCTCTGAACGGTGTCTTCAGTTGTGCCTCACTGACAAGTTTGGTCCACAGCTTCCAGTGTTGTGAAGCAATGACAGGTGTTTTTGGGTGATGAGCTTGATTTGTCTACAGTTTAAAGTCTGTCTTTACTTATTTACAACAATATAAAATTTAGTGGATGCTCTAAGGAAATATTTTAAATAAAAATTTAGAGAGGATGAATGAATAAACAAAGCAGTATTACTTTTAGCCTACTGTATCCTACTGTCAAAGATTAAAAACACTTGCTAGGTGTGTAAACCAGTAGTCCCAGCACGTGGGAGGCAGAGGCAGGAGGATTGCTGTGAGTTCGAGGCTTGCCTCGGCTACATAGTGAGCTCAAGGCCAGCCTGAACTACAAAGCGAGACCCTGTCTCAAAAACAAAACAAAACAAAACACTGTTAGTATCCACAGTTAGCCTTTTGTTTTGTACTGGGAAATAAGACCAGGGCCTTTGCACTGAATATATCCCCAGTGCATTTAAAAATGTTTTTAATTTGAGATAAGGTCCCACAAAGTTGCTAAGTTGCCATGGCTCAAACTGGAAATCCTCTTGCTTTAGTTTGCCATAGTGCTGGAATTTGCCACCACACCTAGCTCAATTTGGGTGTTTTTAGTACTCTTACTCTTTGTTCTGGGAAGGGAAATTGGTAAAGCACCAATAAGTTCTCTCTGCAATTTTTTAAAAAATTGAATTCTTTATTGGTACAATTTATATACATCTCACAATCACACATAACTTTGGGGAATTTGTACCAGTATATGACACAAGTTAATTCTCATTTTTACCCATATCCCTACCCACCCACACCTCCCCACCCACTATATACATGCTCTTTTATTTTCTTTCCATATCATATTTATTCCTTCCCCTAATTACATTCCCACACCAAATTTCCTTTGGAAATTTCCCATTCTACAAAAACTGTCATACTTTCTAGAGCTCATTTGCATCTACAGGTGCTCATATCAAAGAAAAGATCCAGTATTTGCCTATCTGTGATCTACTGATTTCACTTATTAGTGTGTCCTCCAGGTGTATCCATTTGCACATAAATGAATCAATCTTTGTCATTCTTTATGGCAGAATAATACTCCATTTTATAAAAAAAACACATCTTTATCCACTCTCCAGTTGATGGGCATTTGGGTTGTTTCCAAGATTGAACTATCACGAACTGAGCTGCTATGAACAAGGGTGTACATCTGTCTTCCAATGTGATTTTTTAAATTCTTTAGGGTATATTCCTAGCAGGGTCAAATGGGACCCCTAGTCCTAGTTTTCTAAGAAATCTCCACACAGATCTCCACAATCACAAGTCTGCAATCCCACCAATAGTGGAGAAGGGTTCCTTTCTCCCCACAGCCACGCCAGCATTTATTGTTGGTTAATTTTGTAATAGTGGCCATTCTTTGTGGAGTGAGATGAAATCTCAGTGTTGTTTTCATTTGCATTTCTCGAATGACCAGTGACGTTGAACATTTCTTCATATGCTTCTTAGCTGCTTTGACTTCTGCCTCTGAGAAGTGTCTGTTCATTTCAGATGCCCATTTTTGCACTGAGTCTTTAAACTTGGGGAGGCTGATCTGTTCAAGTTCTTTATATATTGTAGATAATAGCCCTTTGTCTGATAAATGGCTAGTAAAGATTTTTTCTCATGTTGTTGGTTGTCTTTTAGCAGTGCCAGTGACTTCTGCTGTGCAGAAACTTTTCAGTAGGATGAGATCCCATTTGTTGATTCTTTCTGCTAGTTCTTGTGTTATAGAGGTTTTATTCATAAAGTCTCTTCCTAAGCCAAAGTCTCCAAGAGTTTTACCTAACCTGTTTTCCAGCAGGCTTATTGTTTCCATTGTGAGTTTAGTTTTGTGCATGGTGAAAGAGATAGGTCTAGCTTTAGCTTTTGGCAGGTTAAAGCCCAGTTTTTCCAGCACCATTTGTTAAAGAGGCTGTCTTTCCTCCATTGAGGATGTTTGGCTCCTTTGTCAAAGATAAGGTGACTTAGTGTATCCAGGGTTGTTTCTGGATCTTCTAATCTATTTCACTGGTCCTTGGGTCTGTTACTTTGCCAGTACCACGCAGTTTTTATCACAGTGGCTTTATAGTAGAGTTTTAAATTGGGGATTGTAATACCCCCTGCCATGTCGTGGTTGCTTAGAATTGCTATTGCTATTCTAGGTCTCTTGTGGTTCCAGATGAATTTTTGTATTATTTTCTCTAGCTCTGTGAAGTATAGCATTGGAATTTCAATTGGAATTGCATTGAATCTGTATAATAGTTGTGGGGTGCAATTTTTAATCCAAAAATATTTTCAGGTATTTAAGCTACAGAAATAATCTAGTAAAGTAATTTATATTTATATTGCTTCTAATAATCCAAGTAGAATTAGGTATGGTAAAAAAAACACTGATAGTAATTTGCTAAATGAATTATGCTTCTTCATACTATTTAATTATGAACTTGTTAAAAATGATACAGTGCTGTGGCAGGATGTCTACAGCATATAGCCAGGTGCAGTGGCATGAACTGGTGAACTCAGTTCCTCAGGAAACTGAGGCAGAGAGATCCCAAGGTAGTGGCAACCTGTGCTTCTCCTCTTGCACTTAGTGGGGCCTTGTATAAAAGTCGAATTTTTAAAAAGGGCTGCGGAGCAGCTCAGTGCTCTTTGGGCTCAATCCCCAGTACCAAAAAAACCCAAAAAGATTGCATTTAATCCTTTGTGAGTATAAAATAATAAAATAATAATATAAAAGATTGCATTTAATTCTTTGTGAGTATAAAATATAAAATGAGTATAAAATAATAAAATAATACTATAAAGTTAAAAGACAGTAGTAGGAGAAGTAAAAACCAAAAATAAGTAACATACTCTTTTTCACTTAGAAATGCCCATTAATGTTTTGTAATTATAAAGCAGGGAAGAATGGACCTCTTTTCTCATTTGATTCTTTTTCATCTGCTTTTTTTAAAACTTCAGATTATGAAACCAAAATATCGGTCCCTTTCTTACCCTTTTCTGCTTCCGAAGTCTCAAACCACAGCCCATGAGCTGAGATACCAAGTGCCTGGGGCTGTCCACGCTAGTGTTCAGGTAAGCCTGGCTTTTCTTCCTCATAAAGTGCTTCTAGGTAACTTTCCTGTTATTGGACCAAATGTCTATTATGTTGGCTTTAGGTCTTTCAGTAAGGATTTTTCCAAACAAACCTGAGTGGATCTTTGTGGAATTTAGTATTATATTTCCTGTATTAGAATAAATTCACTATCTTTCTAAAACTTATTTATGCATATATTGTGTATAATAAAGCCTGTGTAATAATATTACATGAATGGGAACAAATCATGGATGAACATATAAACTCATCAGAAGAAGTCATCTAATCCAGTTCCATTTCAAACACAACATCTATAATACAGAAAGGGTGAAAGGAAGAGAGACATTTGTTGCTTACCAGGGAAGCAGGATGAGAAGGTATCAGTGTGAACTTTGCCAGTAAGATTGTAAAATGCATGTATAATTAAGTCTTACTTATCACTGTACTTATCACAAGACTACACTGTCCTCAACAATACATTTTTAACAGATACTTAATTAACATCTGTTAACTTCAATAAGTTGACCACCTTCTCAATTTTATTGTAACTTCAGATCTTAAATTCTTATTTCCCCACACTGACATTCCTATTCTATTTTTTAACACAATTATCTTTCTCTCCTTCATACAGAACAAACTCAACTGGTTCATAAAATATTCATCAACTCCTGTGTAAAAATATAGTTGTGTGTGCCTCCAAATTTATATCAGTTATCTTTTTAGAGTAGGATGACTAAATGTTTGCTATACGTACTTTTTTGAGTGGTTTATTTATTTTTTATTACTCTATCTTTTGTCCTTGGTTTGAAATACATGCTTCTGCTTACACATAATTCAAAGTAACAAATTTAAGCCCTTCATTTATAAAATTATATGCACTAGAATGGATATCTCACCTAAATCCACTTTGCTGGCATCAGAGGCAGACTGCTCGATTTTTACCTAAACATGCTTTTCTCATTCTTTCCCATGTGATCTCAACACATTCGAACTGTAGCTGGTGAAGGAGCAAATTGGGTAACACTGAACTAGACTAGTACTTCGAGCTTCACCTCTATCAGTAATTAACGGGGGAGGGAGGGGCAAGACAAGCCTCCAGATCTCCGTTGGGTCTGAACTTTCTTATTTGTAATTTGAGGTGATTGGACAGGATGCAGTAAAATTTTATGGCTCTGTTAAGCAACTTCCTACTCCTTTAAAAAAAGCCTCTGAAAAGCATTTGGCTAATTAAGAACCCAAATTAGGTTGAACTAGAACAAGCTTCCCCATCGGAAAGTTTTAGCCACATTCCTGTTAATGGAGCAGAATCAGCCACTGTTGATCACACTGCTTGGGTCACTTTAGAATGAAGCAGCCATCCCATGACTGTGGCTTTCTCTGAGGATATGCATGTATACAGACTCAGAATCTACAAAATCCATCGATTTAAAAGAGCATTACCAAGGCTCACTCACTCACTCACACACTCATTGACTGAAACTCACGTTTGCTAGAACCTGGTCAAACATTAGGGATAAGGGGAGAGTGAATGCTAATTAGTTCAGTGTCACTGATGAAGTCTTGAGAGAAGAATTAGACGTGTGTCATGACTGATGGGCCAGGACAGTCACTGAGGTCTGAAGGACTCTGACAGCCCCAGTGGTGGGTCTCTTCTGGGTGATATAAACTTTTCAGCTTGGTAACAGGTATAATAAAGTACCTGACAGGGTTGCTAGGCAGTGCTTCTGGAAACACAGGATAATTGTTCAGTTAAATATAACACACATTCTAAAACCACAGCAGGTGGCTTCAGCAATTAACTTCTACTCTTTGATCCTCTTTATTTTATTTGAAGGCTTTATGATTGGTCTGAGTCATATCCTTAGGTCCTTCATAGATTTAAAAGGAAGGTTTTCATTCAACATCTTTCATAAATGCACTATCATTATAAGTATTAATTACCTTCTGTTTAGTCCTGCTGATGTAGTTAGGGTCCCTGATAAAATAGAACACAACTCATTTATACCCTTTAACTTTTAAAGAGTTATATTTATAACTA
>PVIC010048977.1:0-13326 GCA_004025085.1 Thryonomys swinderianus
GAGGGAGGGCTGGAAAGGAGGAAAGGAAAAGAGAAAATGAAAACAAAGCTTTCATAAGTAAAGAGGGGAAGAAGAGTTGAAGGAGAAGTAGGCAAACAGGAAGAAAGAAGAATCAAGATGGATGATGTACAGGTACAAATTCCCTATGATGAATATAATTATGATACATTCCTAAAATGTACCAACAAACATAATTAACTAAAAAGTGGAAGTGAAAACTCCTCAATGGGGATTCGCTCTGCTGTGCTTTTGAGAGTGCACAAGATAATTTAAAGAGCAGGAATGTGTGCGTTGTATGTTCTCAGCAGCTCTGTCTTCACCGGTAACAGTGTAGTTCTGTTTTACGAGCCTCCAGTGTGTCGAGACATTCACAGCAGCATCGTAGGGTCCGCAGCAATCAGTCCGTCCCCCGTGGGGAGGCACAGACAGCAGCACCACTAAGGGTTGCAGTTTTAGAAGAAACATCTTCCTGACTACTAGGAGATCAGATCATTAGCACAGATAGTAATTTGTTTCCTTGGATGTCGCTAACATTTCCCATCCATCAGGCTCTTCATCCTGTGATTCCGAAAAACATTTTAATGATGAAATTATTGAACAACCTTGAAGTTAATGGCATCTCTTACAGATATTAAATACGCCTTTGCATATTGACAGTTCCTATTTTTTAAAACTAGAGCCATTCCTTAACTTTTATTGAGTGCTGTTATAGGTAATTGAAAATGAATATTGTATGAAATCATCATAAAAGCGATTTCAGGTGCATGCAAAGCAATCCGAGAGTCACTCTGAGCAGCCAGCGGGCCCCACGGCCAGGAGAGAGGTGAACCCAGCAGCCGGCGTCCCAGGTCAGAGGCCACCGCAACCGTCCCACAGATGTGTATTTCCTGTTTGTCAGGAAACTAAAACAACTGTAGAGAACTCAAGCCTAGGCTATTAGCCTAGTTTATGTCTTCGTGTGCATTGCTATTCCAATATTCCCACCATACTGGCTAAAGCTGGCTCAGTGTCTACGTTTCTGAAGAAAGATTTTTTGACTACACTTAAGTGGTCGACACGGCAGAGGCTCGGGTCCCTGTGCGGCCGCGCGGCGGAGCCCGCAGGCGCCCGTGTCAGTCAGGGCCGCCCCTCCCCGGCGCGGGCCAGGGCCGGGAGGGTGCGCTGCTCCCCGCTGCGTTACCACGACGGTTCCGGTTCGCAGCGGAAGTGAAGCGGAGTGTGGAGCCTGATTGGAGGAGAGGCGCGGGGGCGTGGCCTGGCGCCGCACCCCTTCCGGTCTCTTTGCCTCGGCGCCCTACTGTGAGCTATTCCTCCTCCGCCAGGCTGCTTTACCCAGCAGGCAGCGCTCCGAAACTGCAAACCAAAATAAACCTCCCTCCTCTCAGTTCTGGACGTCCAGCACAGGATCCCAGAGAAAAGTACGCCATAAGACACATTTTAAATGCAGACTTGGCACGTGCCTTGAAATGTCCTCCGCCTTGGCTCGTTTCACAAAGAGCAGCTCAAATATTTTGAGTAGTAACAACGTGCATCTTAAATAAACAGCATCGCATGTGGGTCTCACACACCCATGTTCTAAGCTTAGGTAGTTATGATGGGATGTTTCCTGTAGATATTTTACCTAACGTTGGCAATAGCACTAACCAAAATTAAAGCAAAGTTAATTCATTCTTGAAGCCCATAAATTTTAAGTATCTTCTACATATAAGTTTTCCCTTTTCTTTCCATCTAATAGCAACTGTTTCTGGTGAAGTAATGCAGCTAAAAGCATACTGGTTTTGTGCAGATTTTAAACTAGATTAGAGCACAGTATGATACTTTACAGGAATTGTGATTCAAAAACTTGGATTGCCAGTTCAGTGTTTTAACTGCAACTAGTTACCGAACAGGATTAACAGCTGATTTTACACTCACACTCTGAGCCCTGAGTACTCTCTGAGGTTTTCTTCCAGATTTAATCAAAAGAATTTAAAGGAGATTGAAAGAGAAAGATCGTCGGAGCTGTGTGGGCCGTTACGCGGACTGCTGCGTATCGGGAACAAAGGGTCCATTAACTGTTTTTATCATCTCAAGTTTATTTTACATAAGGAAAGGGAAACGTGGTATCTTTAATACTAATTCCAAGGCCAGCAGTAAAGCCTTATAACTGAATCATTCCTGTAATTAATACCAACAGAAAAACTACATCCAAGAGTGATCAGAACTTTAAAGCTCAACGCACAAAACTGCAGGCGTTCCCCGCGTCCGCACGGCAGAGACTCTGGGATGGGACGGTCACCTGGCCTCAGGCCGGCCAGCCAGAGGACAGGGGCCTCTGTAAACTCAAGTCAGCGGGGTGAACCTGATCGCTTCTTAGGCTTCGGTTTATTTGGGTTAATTTTAACAACAAATTTGTAAGCATTATACTATTTTAAACAGGTAAGAAATGTAACATCTCTCCAAACTCACTCCTCACTGCTAGCTGGGTTCAAGTACGTGCATTTAGAAATGTCTTAACCAGAGCCATCAGATCACTTTCTGTTGAAAAGGGAAGGAGCGGGAGCCGCTCAGCACCCGGCACTGCAGCCCCAGCCTGGGCGCAGGCACAGCACGGACGCGGGGCGGCGGCTCCCCACGACCGCGTCGACAGGCTGCCCACTCCGTGGCGAGAGCAGGCCCGCCGGGCAGCTCGCGCACCCAGGGCCAGCCTCCTGCGGGAAGGCGCCTGGCGGGGCCCAGTCCCATGGCCGCGGCCCGGTCCGCCCTCCGAGTCCCTGTCCCGCTGAGCGCTCACCCACACCGCTCACCCCGGCTCCGCTGGGCCCTTCGCCGGCCTCCGAGGAGAGCGGGGCCGCCACGCAGACGCGCGCCCCTGCCAGCCGCCCTCTCCGCAAGGCCTCGGGGGCCGCAGAGCGAGCAGACTCACGCGCCAGGCCTGCTGGGGGCGCTGCCTCCAGACCTGCCCGTCCCCGCCACACCTCGCCCGGCTGCCCACCTTCGCTCATGCCCAGCTTTGGGGATGGAATTTAAACCACTTTTACAAGCAGCAGTGTATAAAGCAAACAAACACAACCTTTGCTTAACACCGTACATATGCCAGAGTTACTTAATTGGATCTACCTAGAACACAGCAAATGACTTTGGCAAAGGAGCCCTGGAAACTCTTCATTCCTGTAGTAGTTTCCTGGCCATCCAGGGGCGTGTGCATGCATGTCCGTGTGTGTGTGTGTGCGTGTGTGTGCATGTGTACCTTTCCTTGCACTGTTCAGTCATTCCATTGATAATCTGAGCCCTAAAATATCTCCTAGCTTGTGATTTATGGAGGATGATTCAAATGAAACTGTCCAACTTGTCTGACCCAGAGTCACTACTGATACGTACACAGTCCGACGATCTGTCTCAGCACAGGACGCGGAGGCTCCGCCTGTGAGAACCGGGCCTCTTCCTCGGGGGCCGAGCGGCTCCGGCAGCGGGCGCGCCTCACACTCCTCCACACTTCGGGATTGTTTCAGAGGCCCCGGGGCAACAGCGTTGCGGCTTCACCTCGTGTTCCAACACCCGCGCGTACGGCAGAGCTTGGCGCAGTCCTGGGTCATGGGCAGCTTGGGTTACTTTGCTACTATTGCGTCCATCCGCAGCCTCCGTGGAGACCGTTTCAGCAGTGTGCGTGTTAGCCCTCCCCCACCAGCACACGGAGGCCAGGAGGGTCTCTCCTGTGTGAACATGTGTGCACAGGGCTCGTGCTGAACACTCTCATGGCGCAGCGCACTATTCTGCAGAGAACTGAATAAATAAATGCTTCCTAAATTCCACACTGTTTGGTGGCAAGGGTACAACTCAGAGAGTTACTGTGTTTACAGTAATGGTGGCGTCACTGGAGAAAACGCGCTACTTCCCTGTGGACTCCTGTGTCAGAACAGCACCTGTTTGTACATCTAAATTCTGGCAAACTGTTGAAACCAGATGGAAGTCTTGTTATCCTGATGAGATTGGGCCAAAATTGGCAGGCAAGGAGCTCGTGGCAGAGGATGGGCGGGGGCCACAGCGTCCGACGTCAGCCGACACCTAATGCTGAGTCAGGATCTTTAACGCCCGTCCAGGTTGTGGCACCACCTAGTCCTTTTGACGCATCTCAAGAGCTCAGTCTCGCCTGGCCATTCACACTGGAGAGATTTCACGCGCTAAGTCCTCACACTGGCCTAAGAGCCACCGGGAAACACTCAGACACACAGTGTGGAACATGCAGTGACCATTATTTCAAAGTAATCAACCAGCAGGAGCTTCTTCCAGGCTTGCGGGGGCATCGCAATAAAACCACCAGAGCCTGAAATACTGTGGGTTAAAAAATGTGTTTAATACGAGTAACCTACGACAACACAGCCTAACCTACCCTACCTGACGGAGGAGGACACTTCTATCAGCCCCCGGCGGGGCGAAGTCTTCTGACACAGAGCCTTCTTTTAAATAACAAAACGCTGAGTTTCACGTGCATCTTGAGAGTATTTGTGCTGTGGTTTGGGTCCAGGATGGCCCCTGAGGCTGAAGGCGTGGTGGAGGGCCCCCCGCGCCAGTGCGCCACCCAGACCCATTCGGGAGCTGCACGGCTGCCGGAAGGGGTGGGTTGGCATGGCCCCTGGGTGACCGATGGCCATGCCCCTGCCATATCCTGTCTCTGCTTTGGAGACTGCTGGGTGGAGATCACAGTCCAACATAAACTTCTCCTCTTTTTAACTTGTGAGCATCAGATATGTTTTCCAGCCACAGAAAAATGGCTAAAAGCTTGTGGGCTCAGAACAGGCGCTGAGGACAAGTACGCTCCAGAGGGCCGGTGGTTTCCAGTCCAGCCTGAGGCTGACTAGGAGCCGTGGCTGAGTCGGCATCATCAGAGACGATCAGAAGCTCCGGTGCTAGTCCAGGAAAAGACACAAATCCGAACACAAAGAAACCAAAGTGTGGTTTTTCACAAAACGTGTGTCACTTTACAACATCTTTGAGAAACACCTTCTGAGTTCAGTGGAGCCATAATGGGATGAGGACTGTCAGAATTTAGAGTTTATTACTGGTCATTTAAAGTCCAGGTCAAGGACCGAACTTTAGTCAAAAGCCTAAGATGCATCCAGCCCAGACCGAACGTAGCATTTCCTGCTAGCGCAGGGCCTGCTGAGAGGCTGGTCGCAGAACTCGGCCTACTCGGCCAACTGGCAAACAGGGCAGTGCCTGTCCTCTTCGCGAAGGAAGGGCCCGAGACGCCTGCAGTGTTCTTATCTCACTCCCGAAATTGCAAGTCACAAGCCACATGCGACGGTCAAGCCCTTCAGAACTGGCCAGGTGCATGACAGACTTGACGTTATCTAATCATATTTAATTAAATATGCACATGGTCCCATCCCAAGAAGAATTTATTGAACTTGAAGAGCACAAGTCTAGGACAGGGACTGGCAAAAACTGTCCTCAGACCGAACTGTCCTCACAGCCTATTTTTGTAAATAAAGCGTTATTTTTCTTTTATTTTAATTTTGTTTAGAGCCTCACTTGTTTGCATCTCATGTGTGCTGGTTCATACTACAGTGCCAGAGCTGGGCTGCTGGGCCAGACAACCCAGGACAACAGTCAGGAATATTTACGGCCCAGTCGTAGGAGGAAGACGCACAGGTGCTGACCTGGCCTGGAGGAGGCAGATTTACAGCTGTGCCTGGCTTCGCCTATTGATGGACAATAAAGAAGCAAATGAAGACAGGAGCGGAAAATAAATGGGCATCTATGTGTCCAAAACATCCATTCTTATCATCTTCAAGCCTCCAACTCTAAGTGTAGATTCAATTTTACGCTAGAACAAAGTGAAATTATTTTTACTGTACTTAAAGTAGGATAGGATGTTTTGATGTGTACTGCATAGGAAACAGTTCCAAGAATCTTCCCCAGCACTTAACGTAAGGCTAGAGAAATATGTAGCAGCCAATAATGCTCTAATGTAATGAACTGAATCAAACTGCAGAGGTACACACATCTCTCCAAAAGACTACGCCTGAATTAGACTGTAAAGCTTCCTTAAATGACAGTTTCCCTTAAATGTACAGAGTTCAATTTGTTTCTTTCTAAATTAAATCATGCTATAAAAGATCATTGAAAATATACATTAAACCATAAATCAAAACTTACTTGCTAGTTTTCTTATATTTTTATATGTGTAAGTTCTAATATATAATAATACTCATTAGGTAATTCTGAATTATATATGAGTTTAGCAGTAAGTCAAGTTGTGGAAATGAAGCATTTCTTCTTTTTTAAAAAAACTGAAATTAATATCCAATATTGCCAGTAAAACTCTCTCCTACTGAAATATATCTGCATTTTTATAACCTTGTAGCCATTAAAATGTTTATTACAAGGCTTAGAACTGGCCTCAGTTTTATTGACCTGGAGACCTTCTGTAGTGACTGGCTCCAGACAATAAACACATACGGTATAAACTAGGTCACAAAAAGTCAGCTTACACCACAAAGTAAACAAAGCTCTGAAATTGGGAAATGTATGTGATCATGTCTGTATTGCAGGCACATATGTACAAGAAGCCAAATCCTTCCCGAGGGGGCACTTGAAAGTATACTGAAATAATAATATCAACGAAGGACTCAGAGGGAACCTGAAGAGACTCGCAAGCCCTCACGGTCACAGAAAAGTGCCACAGACAGAGCTAGAGACAGCCAGTGGTGCCTGGGCAGTGTGTGCAGCCTGTTCTTACACTGAGCCGTTTCCTGTGTTTTGTATTACTATGAATTACTCCATCATTATGCTTTCATGCTAGGTATTGAAAGCCAAGTAAAAGTTAGACAGAGAAAGATGTATTGTTATATACATATATAGTCATGGTTCATTAACACTTCTTTTATGGAACCAGGGATTGAACTCAGGACCTTGCGCTTACCAGGCAGGTGGCGGCACCACCGAGCTATCCCCAGCCTTAGTTAACATTCTTCTGGGACTGTGTGAAGAGCTTCTTGGCTCCTCCAGTGTTTTGCTTGGCCAGTGGTATCACTTGCCAGGATGGGTCATGGTCTTGTTTGATCTTATGACTCTCCTTGAAACCACCAGCACATTCCTCTTCAATGGCCCACCGTTTTGTAGAGTCCACATTGGTTGGCTCCTGGCCTCTGGGGTCTAACAATCCACCTGCTCAAGAATTTGAGTGACTGGGCCGGAGATTTAGCTCAGTGGTTCCGGCGCCTGCCTCGCAAGCACAAGGTCCTGGGTTCGATCCCGGTAACCACATAGAATGCTGGGCGTGGAGACTCACGCCCACCAGCAATCAACACCGCATACCACAGTGCCGGGTGTGGTGGCTCACACCTGTAATCCCAGCACTGGGGAGGCAGAGACAGGAGGATTGCTGAGTTCGTGGCGGCTTGCCTGGGCACCATAGTGAGCTCAGGGCCAGCCTGAGCTACAAAGCAAGACCCTGTCTCAAAATTAAAAAAAAGAAGTTGAGTGACAGTTGGAGTTGCGAGATCCTCTGGGAGAGCCCTACGCACGCGTGAGTCCTACCTCACATGGAAGGACAAGGGCTGACTCTTCGGCTGTCCTCTGAGCCATTTTATCTTTACTTTTGTTTTCCAAGCCACAGCTGAACACCAGGAAGAGCCAGTCTTGAAATGGAGGTAATCGGTCTTAACTCTAAATACTTGCATCCTTTTGAATATTGAGCACTTTGAAATATGAAGTATGCCCCCGAGGACAGCAAATCTTTACATTAAGAATGGTCAGAACTGTACATTTGTTACATTTTCTATTGTTCCAATTTAAAATTTTTAAAAGAGAGTAGCATCAACCTACCAACTGATTATTTCTTATCTTCGAGAAGTTGCACTATTTCTGAGCAATTCCTAGTTCATTGCTACCCAACATGCAACCTGCCACTAAAGGGGTCAAACCATCATGCACTCTTCTTCCTGACTCCAAATTCTGTGTAATTAGAACTGTAGATAAAAACCTAGTTTTGAATTAAAAGGATCTACACTGAAGAGGAAATACTGGCTTCACATATCCCTACAAATTGTGCTGTTCAGTATTCCATGGAAAATTCTGACTTTGCAGCCAAAAGATGGATTATTTGTGTCTCATTAATTTTTATGTGAAATTATTCTTTGCTCTCTTGGTTGCTCCCTTTCTAAATTGGAAGGGAAATAACTAAAGATATTTGTTACAAGTTTAATTGTCTAGATTTACACATCTACGGCTAGCAATTAAAAACTGGATATTGTGGGTCTGGGTAATAAATGTTCAGTCAGTACTTTTGTTATTTATTATACTCGTTCTAAGGCAATGACGGTGTCACTAAGATGAGTAAAGGAACAGAGGCAAAGCTAGGAGGTCGTTTATACTCATCGGAGGCCCAAACTAGCTCCTTCACTAAAATACACATGACAAACTTCCGAATAAATACAGCATTTTTAAAAATATACAAAATTATTCAATAATCACTAGGTAATTCTGAAACCTTTAAACATGTTCAACGATAGCTGTCACTAAAATCAAGGTAACTTTTGTTTTACTTTTTTATATATTTCTCATCTTTTTATGTACAGGACAGAATTTCACTTATAAATCATAAGGCTTATTAATGTCTAAAAATGAGTAAATTAAAGAGATGATTTGTCTAAAATTGTTTTAAGTATTCTCTGTTAAAAAGTTTTTGGTTTCTTAGATTTCATAAAAGGTAAGAACAATGCTTCCTAGGGCTTTTTCACTTGGCCTGATTCACCTCCGCCTTCTTAGATAGGACAGAGCAGAATCAAACACCTCGCTTTTAGTATTTTGCTATTGTTGTCGTACAAGGAGTGAGAATCATCTGGCGGAGAGAAGAGGAGCCGTGAGAGAGACAGAAGAGCTCCACGGGATCAAGTAACCAAAGGGCCGATACATCGGCAGAGGACAAGGGGTCAATGCAGCTTCAACAAAGACCCGAGCTGAAGCTCCAGCTACAGACAGAAGCGGACGCAGAGGGTGGGCGAGGCACGTGCACTCATCAGCATCTATTATCTTTCACGCAGCATGTGAGTAACATCTGTTTCAGGAAGGGGCAGAACCCGGGGCCTCGCCCATGTCGGCCAGTGCCCTGCTGCTGAGCTCTGCCCAGTCCCAGTACTTAGTTATCTAATTAATTTGCTAAGTACAGGAGTTTCTCCTTTTCTATCAGTGTATACACTGTCTTTATTTTTCCTAATCTACTGAAGCTCACACTATAAATAAAAAAATACTTGGCTTGTTTTTGATTACTACTAGTTACTATTAAGTTTATGAATTAAAACATAATATAATAGTTCTTGTCTACAATAGAGGTTTCCTGAGACACGAAACCACTGGTTCTGAGCAGCGGCCTTCCTCCAGGGATGTCTGGCGACACCAGACGTGGGTTTTTTCCTACACAATGGGTCGCTGCTACTAAAGAGGCCAAAGCTGGACATGTTGTAACAGAAGAGCAACCATTCATGGCAAAGGCTTATTCAGTCCAAAACACAGTGATACTTAGAGTAAGAAACGCCAAGGTCTTGTAAATAAAAGGAGAAGCATTAGATAAAGACGGAAATCAGGGGGAATGAATTTGTGCCAAATAATAGAAGAGCAAATATTTACAAGAAACTCACAGACACGGAAATCAACAGAAATCGCAGAGGAGATTTAACCTAATTTTCTCAGCTATCACGTGCAAGTTCAGAGGGAGAGAACCGGGTAATCTGAGTGAGAGCGTGAAGTGCACTGGCAAGGGCAGGCGGCCGGGGCGTGTGAGGGGCTGGCACCGCGTGTGGCGGGCACCGGGGGCACAGAGGAGCGCCAGCTATGCCGGGCTGTACCTGACAGCTTCAGCTGCCCGGGTGAACCGGGTGCGAAAACATCAAGTGGGAAAATCAAAGAAACGAGCCCCTCGCGGGGACTGAGTGGCATTCTCTTCTGGGTGGCGTGACGTGACCCTCCCTTCGGCCAGCACGTCCGGGCTCTTCATGTCCCCGAGTCAGTCGCTGAGCAGCTGCCTCAGACGAGCCGAGACCCGCCGTCGCGATGCTGACCTTCAAATAACCTTCACGGGCACCGCGCCGCAGCCGTCCTCGCGGAGCCATCCTGTCACTGTGCGTGGCCGCGAGGAAGCCGGGCGGTGCCGCTCGCGCTCTGTGCGGGGACAGGGTCCATTTCGGGGGTGACGGTCACTGACCTCCTACTGGGCCGGACTTCTCGTGTGAGCACTGACCGGCCCCCACGCGCACTCACGCACGCCTCCGTGTTCGGGGAGCGGCGCGTCCGGGGGCAGGCGCGTGGCGGCACTCGGGCCTCCCTGGAGGAGGCGGCCCTGGCGTAGCCCTCGCGCAGTCGGTGTGCCCGGCCGGGCGACAGGGGCGGTCCGCGCGGCGGTTGGGTGAGCCGGCTCTGCTCAAGCGCGCGGCCGGCGGAGCGACGCGGGCCCTGCGCGCTGCCCCGCGGGCACCGTGGCTCTGCCCGGGCCCGGGCCCTTTCACCCCTCCTGCAGCCAGAGCAGCCGAAGGGACCGCGTGGGGCCTGGGAGCAGCTGCCGGTGGGAAGGGGAGGAAAGACCCCCGGCCGCGGAGGCCCCAGTGGACGTGTTCGCTCGAGCCTCCGGCGGAGATTCTGCGCCCCGGCTGCCGGGGGTGAAGCGGTCGTCCACGGGCGGAGGAGAGAGCCGAACCCTCGGCTCCGTGCAGCCGTCAAGAACGGGACTCAGGCAGGGGCGGCCGAGCCCGCGCGCACCTCCCGGACCAGGCCCGCTCGCCGCCGCCTTGGCCAAGACGCGCGGCCCCTCTGCTCGGCCTCGCGCGCAGCCAGGAGCCCGCGGGGCCGGCGCTCGGCGCACTCGGCCGGCCGCCCGGGAGACCCGCGAGCCCCACGGCCGGGCGGCAGCCGGTCCCTAGCGGCCCCGCCTCGCGGCTCGGTGACTCCACTCCCGGAAGCCGCCGCGGGCCGGGCCGCGCAGCCCAGGGAGGGGGCCCCGTCCTTGTCTCTAACAAACCGCTCTCCGGTCCTCGCCGGCCCCGAGCCGCCTCCCCCGGCGCACCCGCCCCCGCCCCCCGCCCCGTGGGGCTCCGGGAGCCGCAAAGCGTCGGGCGGGGCAACGCGCGGCCCAGGAAACGCGGAGGGGGCGGGGCCTCCCGAGGAAAGGGCGCAGGCGCGAAGCCGTGGCAGCCCCTGGCCCGAGTGCTGCCGCCGGCCCTCGCGTGCAGCGGCTCCTCCGCCTCCCGGCCCCTCCCGCCCTTTGTCTGCTCCGCCCGTCCCAGCGCTGCCAGACGGACAACTGGTATGAGCCTGCTGGGGCCGGAACTGCAGAGGAGACGGCCTGAAGAATGAGAATCTCCCTCTCTGTGCTGAGTACCGTATTGGATAAAGATGGTCATCCCTGCAGCTAATTCTCAGGAGCTTGGATGCGAAGTGCCTCCCGTTCTGCAAAACGTGCGGAAGGACTCAGCAAACGGGGACCAGCCAGGAGCAGCTTCCGCACGTCAGCGGCGCGAAGGCTCCTCTTCAGGACGAGCCAGCAGGCGACCCGAGGACAAGCCTGGGTTACACAGCAAGCCCACGACACTCGGGAAAAGGGGATTCTTCATCTAGTTTTCCTGCTTACCACGAAGCTCCCTGGCTGGGGAATGAAGAGTTAGTTCTCTTTAAAAATGTGCTCGGATGCTTCACTGCCGGAGCCAGCCGGACAAATCAGCAGGGTCGCAAAGTCAAGGGCACGGATTAAGAAAAGAAAAATGACAGAAAAACGGGCTCGGGAGGACCTCTCAGTCAATACTGAGCAGGTGCCTTGTTTATGGAGAACTCTATACTTATACAGATTTGGAGGTCAGCGAGGACATCATCAATAGTCTCAGAATGTTTCACAAGAATGCGTACATATCAGAACACCTCCTTATCATCAAAGAAGTAAGATTTTAACAATAAGCATATATTATCCTGCTTTTAGGTTAACTCTTAAGTTTAAGGTATAACTTCCTCATACCTCAGCAATGACTTATACTTCCCTGTACTATTTCCTGAAAGCAATTCTCAGAAAAACAAACTTATATCTAAACCTAAAATGGCATAGTCGGCAGAGCAGCGTGTGTCACGATAGAGGAACAATGGTCAGCAGCCCAGGCCAGCAGGTGTTCAAGACTTTCTTGATCAGGCGTCCCAACACAGCAACTCAAAAAGTCGCAGGTTAATTTTGGGAGCTGGGCAGCACTGTCTGACGTAGTGCAGATCTCGCAGCTGCCAGTTGGCGCGGCACCCAGTGCAGATCTCCAGGCCTGAAGAGTGTCCTCCAGCAGGTCTGCTTCCCACACTTTACCCGTGGCCAAGGCCCCCGTGACGTACCGCTTTGGGGCACAGTTTGCATTTTAAGAGACATGCTTTCGCAAGCTCCCTTGACCTAGAAGATAGCGCCGAGACGCACAAATGCTCACGGGGATCTCCGGGCTGGAGAAGGCGCAAGTGTTATCCCTGGGACCAGCAAGAGGTCATACATTCACCAGGGAAGCCGGGTGGGGTCCAAGGGCTCGGACTCCTCGAGACGGTCCTCTCGGCGGGACCGAGACTGAGAAAGTCTCTGGAACCTGAGGACCGGGCACAGGGCTCAACGCTGGAGCTGCCTGACGCCATCCTCCAGCACGGCCGGTGTCTCAGACGACCCGAGCCCAGACACGCTGCTCATCTCCCGCGCTCGCAGGAACACGTCTGCGT
Source organism: Thryonomys swinderianus (assembly GCA_004025085.1). Taxonomy (NCBI): domain Eukaryota; kingdom Metazoa; phylum Chordata; class Mammalia; order Rodentia; family Thryonomyidae; genus Thryonomys; species Thryonomys swinderianus. Next base: position 12,703 of record PVIC010048977.1, read on the forward strand.
GGCACTCGGAAGAACACGCGGCACGGGCCGGTCTCTCAGCAGCGCCCCACGTCCTTCGCCCGGATCCGGATCAGAGGAAACGGGCCGAGTTCCTGCAGTGCTGGGGTGGCGATGGTCAGAGGAGGAGAGGCCGGGCGAACTACCCCCGGCGCAGGCTCCTGGCTGTCTGCATTCTGTGCCAGGTGGTTCACCTCTGTGGCAGGGAAATCTACGCCACTTGCTATCTCCCGCCCCTTGGAAACACCTATTCCCCTCTTCTCTTCTAGAAAGTTTGTGGTTTTGTTCTCAAAACCTCCTCCTGGTTTGTATTTTCTAGTCCAAACAGAACCAGATAGACACCCTTTCACGACCGTCTAGACTCTTCAGCAGGGTGGCAATTTACCCGCTCACGTTGGAGACTGTGGGACAGAGTAACGTGCGAAGAACCCCAGCGGCGCGCTCCGGTGCAGAAGCAGTGGCACTTTCTTTAGTAAGACACCTTCGCTGACATGGGCCGAAGCCAGCGCGAGCCTCGGCGGGTGCAGCGAGAGCGTCCGTCCCTCCGTGACACAGAGGGGGCAGCCACACAGGCCGCACCTGGCACGCTGCGGACGCACTAGAGACGGAGCACCAGGAGCCTTCCTC
>PVIC010048978.1:0-13326 GCA_004025085.1 Thryonomys swinderianus
GGCCCCAATGAGAAGTGCTATTTTTAATCATTCTTTTACGTATGGCAAGAAGCCAACTGAGTCTTTTGATAGAGCAATGTATACCTGGCTCCAGGCCAAAGTGAGGTTTTGCTAGGACGACTATCCCTATGCTTTATGTATATGAATCAAGGAATTTTGGATTAAAAAAACCCCTTTCTGTTATCCTCAGGGCTGCTGTGAGCCTCTTCACCCACCTGCTCTCATCCTGGAAACCACATCTCTTTTCTGCCTTCCATAAATGTACACTTTGGCTGCCTTCTGTGTGCCTTATCCAACTCTTTGTTCAGGACACCAAGAACCTGGAAAGAAACCCCATAAGACCCTCCATCTCGTAACAACTCTAGGCAGAGTGACATGGGTGGTACAGCGTCAATACAAATTTTAGAGGAATATAAACAGTTCGGAGTAAAGCATATGAAAAGATACCCAGCATAATTTTTCATTAGAGAAATGCAGCTGGAACAAAACAATAGCACTTCACATCTGTTAGAAGGGCTGAAATCTCAAACACAAGCAATGCTAAGTGCTAGTGAGAATGTGGAAGTCTTGATCATTGTTGGGAATGCAGCGTGGTAAAGCCCCTGTGAAAGGCAGATTTGTGATTTCTTAGAAAGCCAACTATGATCTTGCTATAAGATCTAGCGACCGTACTCCATGGTGTTTACCCAAATGAACTGTATGCTTATTTCCACACCCAAACCCACATACAGTTTATTCATAATTGCCAAGACTGGAAGCAGCCCAGATGTTCCTTGGAAGAGGGATGAATAAGGAAAATGTCCAGCATCAATACAATAAAATACTATCCAGCAGTAAAAAAGACAAGTTATAAGTCATGATTCTCAGTCGCATACTGCCAGGTGAAAGACAGTAGCCCCCAAAAAGCGAATCTATAAAGACAATAAAAGGCTCAGTGGTTGCCAGGGCTGGGAGAATGGTGGTGAGGGAGTAGGCAAAGCCCTGGGGATCTTTTAGGTTGGGGGGACTATGCAGTGATCACAGGCCTGGCTTCCAGCCCCAGGAGTTCTCCAGAGCCAGCAAGACCCTGGAGGTAAATGAAAGGGTAAGAGAGAGGGACTATTCACAGCAAAAGTTGAAGGTTTTATGACCGTACGTGCTCACTGTACAAAGCAAGTAGAAAAATAAATCACCCAGTCTCGTATCAATCCAGTGGGTTTTTAAAAACTCCTTAAATCCTATACAGTTTTATCTTTTTTTTTTTTTTTGGCCCAGGACACAGTGAGTGATTGGGCCCCGTCCCACGTGCCCCACAGTCCATGGTGTGGCGTGAAGGAAGACATTCAAGACATGCATGGCTCAAGTCCAGTGTCATCTTGAATGGCTGGAGGAGGCCTCCTGGCCGTCTGTCTGGGTGTTGCTTGGGCAGAAGCCAGTTCCCAGGGTGGGAGATGGCCACCTGCCAGCCCTGCGTTACAGAAGCAGCTTTTCCAAATGGAAAGGGCAGTGAGTTTAGGGAGAGACCCAGGCAGCCTGAGGGTGGGGAGGACTTCCAGCCTGGCAAGAGGTTTGCCTTTCTCTTCAGGAGGAAAAAGGAGGCAAATCTCAAAGGCTGCAGTGAGGACCAGGGCTCCAGGAGGCTGGGGTGGGGACCCCCAGGCCGGGTCCCTGTCCAACAATATGATTATGATGGGAGGGGCAGCTCATTTTGCCCACTGTGCCTGCTGTATGCCAAGCATTATGCTGCACACGGGGCAGAGAGGATGGCACATGCACACTGGACTTCAGGGAATAAACAGAAATGACACCTGGAGTGTCATGTATCGTGTCCCCTTCCTTGGTGACTCGGTACTGCTACTGTCACTAAGTACCATCACATCCTTTAAATAGGTCCCTGCAAGGACACCCAAAGTTCAGAAAGCTTCAGGGCACACACAGGCCCCACAAGAGGTGCCTGCAGGTCCCTCCTTCATACTTCAGGATGCTGGGCTGTTGCCATCAACCTTTAACTCCATGGTTTTCAGTGTGGGGTGAGCCTGCCCTGAGGCACACATGGCAATATTGGGAACATTTCCTACTGACACAATTTCAGGAATATTACTGGCACCCACGGGGGATGGGTCAGGGATGATGACAAATATCCTATTTCTCACTGAACAGACACCACTATAAAAAATCATCTGGCCCCAGATGTCAGAGTACCAACCAATCTGGGAACCATGCTGCAACCAGCTCTTCTGGGCGGCCATGTTTGGAAGCTGGAGGGCTGACAGTAGCACATGAAAGAAAGCCAACAACAGCCCTTCAGAGTGGGCAGCAGCTCCCAGGAAGTGCCATGCCAGCTGTGTTACCTGGCACCACCCACCAGGAAGACTCGAACAGCTGTTTCTGGTGCTGCCCAAAGAAGGCCTCATCTGCCTCACAAGTATGGAGCACAGTTTACCAAGATCAGCTGCTAGGCCAGGGAGGGGGACCTAGGATATAGAGGCCAAGCCCTCGCGAGGCTTCTGGGATCTACAATCAGGGACTCACTGCTGCTAGGGGCTGAATGATGACAGCCTCGCAAAGGCTGTGCCCATGTCCTGGCCTGCAGAGCCCACTAAGGTAAATTTATTTGGGGAAAACATGTAATAATAAGGATTCCAAGATAGATCTTCCTGGGTCACTTTGGTGGGTCCTAAATCCAAGTGTTACCATACACTTGGGTTCCTCAGCTGACTGCTCATCAATTCAAAGGAGGCCATTTATTTGGGGCAAAAAAGGAAAAAAAAAACATTGTTCAAAGCTAACTCAAGGAGATCTGGGGGACTCATGACTCAGTTCACCATCTCCCAGTGCATGAGTGTGTTAGGATCTTTAATAACAAGGAACAATGCGGGGAGGATACAATGAGACATAGAGATATCTGGTCTTGTTTCATCCTTTCCTGGACCCAACCTCTCCCTGCCTTCTCTGTGGCAATAAAAAGGGTATTAGCATCTGTATATTCTGTCCATTCATCTGGGCTGAGGAGAAGTAGGGGTGGCGGTTTGTGGCCTAGCCCCACGGAAGTCTGGAGAAGCCTCTTGTTTCTAAAGGAAAAAAAAACAACAACAACTAATTTTCAAAGTTTTATTTTGCCATTTCTGTTACACGAGGACAGAAAAATATGTAGAAATCCAGAAGGGAAGGTGGTCTGAAAATGAAAGGACGGGCCAGGCACTCTGGCATTTGTCTGTAGTCTGAGCTATTCAGCAGGCTGAAGCAGAGGATCAGTTGAGCCCAGGAGTTCAAGATCAGCTTGGGGAACATAGTGAGAATGATGTCCCTCTTACTTACAGCTGGGACAAAATACTAGATATCTGTAATTTAAAGAAAAGTTTTATTTTTGACTCACATTTCAGTCTATGGTCAGCTGGAATCAAAGAAGCAGCACAATGACAGAGGGGCATGATGGAGGGGAAGGTGCTTACCTCATGGAGATCAGGAAGCAGAGAGTGAAAAGAGGAGCCGAGGAAAAAAAGAAACCAATAAATCACACCTCTATTGACCCCCTTCTTCTGACTAGGACCCACCTTCTAATAGGCAGTCAGCTATAAACTTCCCACAATCCAGTCACTATCCAAAAGCCCCATCTCTGAACACACAGGGCTTTGGGGCAACAATTACACTACCTCTTAAAAAATGAAATGACACGGGGTTGGAGATTTTAGCTCAGTGGTACCGTGCCTACCTTGGAAGCACAAGGACCTGAGTTCGATCCCCAGAACTGCCAAGAAAAGTGGATCTGAGAGAAAGATTCCAGGTTATTGTGTATGACAAGCAAAGAATTCAAGTGTGCATTCAGTAACAAAAGAAAAAAAGCTACATTTTATTGAGAATAACAGGAAGGTGCACTAAGAGCAAGTCTATGCCAACCAAAGCCAAAGGTGGCACAAACAAAAAACTAGTTTTGGGGTGACAGGCAAATAAGAAGCAGCAGAGATAAGTCTGGGTTTCAGATTATAAATGATATGCACCCCACCCTATGTGCCTCTCACTGGGTCTCTGGATAAGATTGACAGGAATGATCGACAAGGTGCTGAGTCATCTTGGGGACACCTAAGAACCATGCCTGTCCCAGAACTCACTCTGATTAGATCACTTACATGTGATGGAGTCTACACATATGGACCTTTAACAAGGCTGCAGTGAAGAAAAGGTTACTCAAGATTGGGCCTTGAGATCTAACATGCATATGCTCTGGCCAGGTGCTTTACAGATTTCCTGGGTGTTTATTTTTATTTCTGCTTCTCTTAGAACAATGGAAGGAGGGTCAGCTTTGAGGTTTTGCTCAGATTCAGGTGCGTAGAGAGGGAGTGGCCTCCCAGCCTCAACTGTGCTGCTGGGTCTAGAGGTATAGATCCAAGTGAGTTAGTCTACTGGCTCAGGAATGTCAAGGGCTTCAGGTAAGCACAAGGAAGGGGGTGTCTCCCTCTGAGCCCCTGGAAGAAGCCAACTCTTGACTTCGGTCTAGCAACCTCCTGGCCTGTGAGAGAACACATTTCATTATTTACTACCTGATTTATGTCTTAGAGCCCCGGGAAATGAATCCAACTGTCTTTGCCTTTTGGTTTCAGGTCCTTGAAAGGAAAATGTCCAGGGTATCACAGATGTGGAAGAGTAACAAGAATGCTTGATCTGGAACCCCAGGTCCTAAATCAGTGTGTTCTCTAGCACCTGGCTGGAGGAAGTTAGGGGTCTCCAGGTACACTGAGAACGATCAATGTTCAGACATTCAGCTAGCCCTGTGATTCACAAAAATTCCCTCCTTTTGAGTTGAAAAACATGTTTGCAGTATGACCAAAAAGACTCCCCTGATTTCTAAAACCCCTGCTCAAGAATATGGGCAATGACAAGTGATAATTGGATAAAGTTGTTTCTATATTTCACTACATATGCACAAGAAGTTCTGGTGTTTTTGATGTGGAGGGAGTTTGGGTTTTTGTTTTAGCTGTTGAAAAGCACTTTGACACAGATAGGCAGGATAGGCAGATGCTGCTGTCCCAGCTCCAGAGTGAGGGAGTGTTAAAGCCAAAGTAGTCTGTGTAGAGTGGCTTTTATGGCCAGATCCCCAGGCAGGGCATGGAGGATGATCAATCTGTGCTCCAAAGGATGTTTCCCCGGTTTGAACTAGGCACATTGCTCCCTGCCCAGGTGATGGCTAGATTTCTGTGCCTCCTCAGCTACAAAAGCAGTCAATGTGTTAAGTCACCCAGGGCCTGTGGTTAGAAGACTTCAGTTTTGATATAATGCTCTGCTGGCAACATCTTATAAGTTTTAGTAATTTATTTTTGAATTTGTACTTTGTAACTGAAGTCCAGTGGGATAGTGGGATGTGCATGTGACAGAGGAGAGTCCAGCAATGTATGTGTCCATGATTGTTATGGCTCATGCCTGTATATTCCCCCAAAGCCTTGTGTGTTCATAGGCGGAGCTTTCCAGAACTGGCTGGATTTTGTCTGTGTGATGCTAAGATTAAGGGTATGTGCTTGCAAATTAGTCCACTGATTGGAATTTGAATAGTTCTTGGCATAACCAAATATATTTACTGAAGACAGAAGCCCTACCCTGGGTGTGGGTGGCACTACACAAAAGACTCAAAGTTTAGAAGGGATACAAAGGAAAAACAAGATTGCTGCTTGCTGCTTGCTGCTTGCTACTTGCTGCTCACAGTCTCCTGCCTGGTCTGCCATGAACTATTTATCTTCTGTGATGCACCTCTGCTATGCTGCCTTACCTGGAACCAATCAACTATGGACTGAAACCTCTATAGTCCATGAGATGAAATAAATCTCTCCTCCTTTAAATCCGGGTATTGGGTATTTTGCCTTAACAACAAGAAAAGAAACTAAAACAGCCATTCCCTGTACTCTTCTCAGGTAGTGTTTGCAGTGCATCATGACATGGAGCTCTGGTGGACAGATCCACAACACGTATAAGCTAAGCAAGTCTTGAAGAGGACAAGGGAAGGTGTTACGTCTACACAGGGGTCACCATAGCATAGTCCCAGTGCCAAGTCAGCCAGACCCTGCTGGAATGGAGAAGGAAAACGATGGGATAGAATCACCAGTGAAGCTTTCTAATCATCTCAGGCTGCTGGGGTGGTTTAAACAATAGACTTGTTGTCTTACGTTCTGGAGTCTGGAAGTCTAAGAGTCAGGTGTCACAGGATCAGCTTTTCTTGAGTTTTCTGGCATAGAGATGGCATCCCCCCCTTGTGTCCTCACCTGGTCCTCTGTGTGTATCTTTGTCCTGATTTCTTTTTATAAGGATGTGGTATGAGAGCCTACATGGAAGACCTTCATTTACCTTGATTACCTCTTTAAGGACCATATCTCCAAATACAGGTGGCTTCCATATCTGGAGGGTCCATGAATTTAACTAACTGGAAACCAGAAAATATTTTCTGAGTATTTGAAAAAATTCAGGAATATTCAGAAAATATTGCAGTCCCATGGATTTTTTTCTTGTTCCTATCCCTTAAAGAATACAGGTTAATAAGCATTTTTTTTTGAGACAGGATCTACTTGTAGTTCAGACTGGCCCTGAACTCACTATGTAACCCAGGCAAGCCTTGAACTTACAGCAGTCCTCCTGCCTCTGCCTCCCAAGTGCTGGGATTACAGGCATGAGCCACCACACCCTGCATTGTGGTATGTGGTACTGGGCAATTGAACTCAGGACTTTGTGCTTGTTGGTCAGATGCTGAAACTATTGAGCTAAATCCCTGGCCCTGAACATTTTCATTTATGTTGTTTTAGGTGTTACAGGTCATACAGAGATTATTTAAAGAAAATAAGGTGTTGAGTGTAGGTTTCATGCAAATAATACAGCATTTTACATAATGAATTGTGCATCCTTGGGTTTGGGATGATGGAACAGACATGTTCTGAGGCTCTGGAGGTTAGAACTTCAATTTGTCATTTTGGGAGACATGATTCAGTTTTTTTTTTTTTTTTTGAGACAGGGTCTCGCTTTGTAGTTTAGGCTGGCCCTCAGCTCACTATGTAGCCCAGGCAAGCCTGGAATTCAGCCATCCTCCTTCCCCTGCCTCCCAAGTGCTAGAATTACAGGCATGAGCCACCATGCCTGGCACTGTGGTATGTGGTATTGATGGCTGGTGGGCGTGAGTCACCACACCCAGCATTGTATGTGGTTACTAGGATCGAACTCAGGGCCTTGTACTTGTGAGGCAGGCACCGGAACCACTGAGCTAAATTTCCGGCCCCAACGATTCAGTTTTTGAGCACCTTTTCCAACCTTTTCCTACTCCTGGGACACTGTTTGTGCTGAAAATGATGACATGGAAGGAAGCAAAAGGTTTAGAACATTTGAATCAGTTTCATCTGCTAAGAACTAAATACAGGTGCAGGTGTAAGCGGCACACTACAATATGAGCAATCTGCACATCCACCCACACATTCTGCACTCCTATTTGTGTGTATTTAAAACCAACATTGCAAAATAGAAAAGTAAATGGTAAAATTCATGCTAATAATTTAAATACAAATCTTTCTTTACTTAGAGTATTAAATTCCAAACATAAAAATACCACCACAGGTCAAGAGAGAAACTGAGGGAAAAAAGGAAAAGGATTTTATTTCCATTTTATGAACACAGGCTCTGCACTTTCCTTTTGAACTGTGAAAAATGATGCAGCCAGTCATGTAATTGCCTTGCTGGGATGCTGAGTGCACCCTTCCTACCATTGATTGAATTCTCAGATCCATCCTGATTAGATCTCCAGAGTAATTGTTGAAGTAGAGATGGGGTAGTTATGTGTTGATTGGTTTAGGTCTGGGTCATGTGCCATATGCTAGCCAATCACAGTGTTGACTTTCTTCAGAGCCCAACCTCAGCAAGTTATCAGGGCCAGCCCCTCCCAATCTCAGTTTGCCCCAAAGAAGTGGGAGCAGGGTGTCCCCAAGAAAATTTGGCTGTAGGATGAAGGAAGGCAGGACTGGATTCTGGGTGGACATCCAGTGAATATATCCACTCCGTGTGCTTTTCTTGGACTCATGTAGAATTGAGAATCTACTGATATTTAAAGTAATTGTGTATCTCTTCCTTTGTTTAACACCTGTCTGCCAGAGACTCTGAAATCAGTGAGGGCAGCATTGGGCTTATCTTTCCACAGCCTGGTGAGGTGCCTGGGAAACAAGAAAATTTAATCATTCAATCATTGACAGAAGGGAAAACACCCCAAGTTGTACCACAGATTCAAACCCAGGTCTCCTGACAGTCAGTCTAGCTGTTTCCTCTTGGGCCTCCCTCTGTTTGAAGGTCAGAATTTAAGACAAAATGTTAAGGTGCCTGTCTTTAGAAAGAAGAGCTAAAAGGGAGCCTCACTCTGGGCGACCTGTATTTGATTCAGTGTAATGGGCTGGGTGGCACACAGCAGCCCCAATTATGGGGCTTTGTTCCACCCTGTTTTGCCTTCCAGATTATTCCACCAGCCAGTCTTATTCTTCTTAAGATATGCATGTCAGTGTTCCTTGGTGGCATCAATTTGTCCAGTTGCATCGTGATGGGGAGTGAGGTGCCATTACAACAAAGGGTGGATTAAAACTTCCTTGGGCAGATGCTTTGAGGCCCATTAAGGTTGACTCTGTAGCAGACCATTACCCTGGAGCTGTTGTTGAATAACAGGCCAATGTGTTGGATAAGCATGGAATAATTAAGCACTAGAATAATGCTGCTTCAGAAATTAGTCAATAATGTTCAAAAATTATTCATTTGCCAGCTAATGGGCCAGCGCGGAGCAGGAGGGGGGCTGACTTACAGAAAACTACTTATTAGCCAAAGGGAGAGGTGGAGGCAGGAGGGCCCCTTGATCCCTGGCCAGGATTACAATGCAGAAGTGGGGGGCAAGGAAGATTCTGCTCCCCTCCACTGTCCTGCCCTTGTGCCTATGTCCTCTAGTCACTATGAGAGGTCCTCAGCAGTGGCTCCTGCTGGCTGGAGCAGGCACCTCTCACCTCACGCAACAGCTGCTTTGTGGGGCTCCTGATGAGTCAGGAACCCCAGACCTTGCAAAGGAAGGGCTGGGAGTGACTGCTCCCCCAGACTCAGTCTGGAGACCTGTGGGCAGCTGCTGCTGGAGATGGGGTTTTGCATAGCTTCAGGCTCTTCTGCAGCCACAGCAACAATCTCTTATGATCTTGGTTTGTTTAAATAAAATATAAAGTATGAATTAAAGTATCTTGAATACTTAGACCTCTGGGAACATGGGGCTGTCACAGAAGATTCATATATGGTATAGGGAAAGTGCAAATGTGGGTTCTGGAGCAGAGAGGACCGGGCTTGAACCCTGATCTGCTGCTGGCCAGCTCATCTTGCTCTACAGAGGGGAAGGCTCAGGGACCAGAGGACCGTGACACCCACCAGCAAAGACACCGAGACTTGGGCAGGTTACAGGGTGACATTGTACTTACTGCCTGGTGAGCTCCTCACATCCACGAGGCTGTTTTAAGAGTGTTGCTGTCACCACATAAGATTCATTTCATCCCACAGAATCCAGCAGGAAAGATGGTATCAAAACACACCTGCAAATTTCCAACATCTCCCAGGAAAAGAGGGGCATAATTTCCACCCTTTTGGATAATGGCCAAACCTTAGTGACTCACTTCTAACGCAGCAGATGGCAAATACACTGCTGTGTGACTTCTAGGCTAGATCGTGAGAAGCCCTAGGACTTCTGCTGGCTAGTTCTCTGCCCCCTCTTAGAACCCGACTGCCATGCCACAGGGAAACCCAGGCCACACACGGACGACTTGAGTTGAAGTCCTAAACTTCAGCTAAGGTCCCAGCCCACAGCCAGCACCAATGGTGACGTGAATGAAGGAGGAAGCTCCCCATGTGACCGCATAAGGGACCCTGTAGGTGAGTCCAGTCACCTCCATCGAATGTGAGATAGAAAAATAAATGGTGAGTTCCAGGGGGCCAGTAGCTTAGCGGCTCAGTGCCTTCCTGGCAAGTGCAAGGTCCTGAGTTTGATTCCCAGTACAAATTAATGAATTAATAAAATAAAAGGTGACCCTTTAAGTGACTCTGCTGGGTAGCGAGGCTTGCAACTACAAGAACAACGTTCTCTGGTGAGAGACAGGATCCTGGGAGGGGGCGTCATCACTGGGTGCCCTCTGGGTCTTTTACAGAGTAACCACTAATGCTGGGTCCATTGGCGCAGGGCTGCCCCTGGCCTTTGGACTTCCTGATGACAGCTCTTCATGCGCACTGTGCTGCTTTGATGTGTCACCTGCAAAGCTGTACTGTGAAGGCGTCACCCTGCCCGGTGGTAGTGGTCCCCTCCCAGATCTTATTAGCCCCTCCTTATCTGCTGGAAAGCCCAGGCAAGGTCTTTTCTGGGCATCTGTTTATAATGTTGCAGGACAGTTCAAATCCTGTCATCCGCTCACAGGGAGAAGTGTGTGGCCATACTTGAGAGAGGAGGTGCTTCTGGAGGCAGCTGCCCCCTCTTTTATGGTGTCTCCCAGAGTGCATCCCCTGTGGCTGGTACCATTTCATCTGGTCTCCAGTCCCACTGGGTACGGGCATGAATAGCCTGTGACTAACACAGTAAATCACCATAAAGTATGGAGCAGAAAACAACAGAAATGTAATTTCCCAAAGTTCTAGGGGCCAAGGTCAGCAGGCCTGCATTCCTTCTGAATGTCTGAAGGTGAATTCTCCCTGCTGTCCTTGTGGTGTAGCTGGTGGTCCCTGCTGGTCCTTGATGGTCTTTGGTTTGCAGATCTATCCCCCAGTCCTAGCCTCTGACTTTATATAGCCTCTTCCTGCAAGTCTTTGTGTCTCCCTCTCTTCTCATAAGAACTTTGGCTTTAGCACCTTAAATCCAGCATGATCTCACCTCAAGATCCTTAATCACAACTGCAAATGTCCCATTCCCCAAAACAGTCATAATCACAGGTGTTGGGTTTATGACCTGGATAATATGTACTTTGGGGGTCACCATTTAATCCACTATGGAATGCCTTGTGTTATTACATGATCTCTCTCTTCCTTTCTACTTTTGATAGAGAATGTATTATCTTTTTTCAAACTGGAGTATGAACTCTTGATCATTGCTCAACAAAAGAGGTGTTAACATTTTGACTATATTATCAGAGAAATCTAATCCAATTCAAGCACCTCTTTTAAACTTCCTCCCCTGGCTTCTGGGCACATGGATCTTAGATGTTTGGATTTGAACCAAATGGCTTGCTCGGGACTGTTTCTCTGGGGCTTCCAATGCTCTGCAAACAAGTGCACCAAAGAGGACCTTGACTTGGATTTGCTGAGCATTTCGCTGGGCAAGGCTGTAGGGACTCAAAAAGAACTTGCACAGGGGCCAGTCCTGAAACACCAGCAGATGCACCAAGGTGACACCATGTTTGGAAGTCCTGGCAAGGGGACTTAGTCTGGATGCTGCACTGTGACATTCAGTGATCCTCTTGGAGCTTTACTTTCTGTCCCTGCATTCTTGGTTGACCCTGATTTGCACAGGATGTTTCCACATGGAACACGAGAATGGTTCCAGTGAATTAAAAGATGAGATGACCACTTTGAGCTGCAAAGATCGCTGAAGCTATGGGCAAAAATGGGCACTTTTCTGGTGGGAGTGATTGACCTTGGTTACCAAAGAGAAATCTAGTTGCTGCTTATATTGGGGGCCAGGGAACTATTTCTAGAATCCAAAAGAATCTCTAGAGTGCCTCTGGGTGCCCTACAATTATTAGTAGTATGATTTAGTCTTTAGGCGGCAGAATCACCAAGTGAGACTGTGTGGTAGGAAGAGCAATAGACCCCCAAAGTACAGTCACCTTTCCACCACCAGGGCAAAATACCTGACAGACAAAACTTAAAGGAGGAAATGTTTGTTGTGGTTCACTGTTTGGAGGTTGTAGACCATGATCAGCTGCTTGTATTGCTGTGAGATGAGGTGATGCAAGACTGTGTGGTTGATGGGTATGTTGGAATGAAGCTGCTTACCTCATGGCGGCCAGGAAATGGGGATGGGAGAGAAAGAGTAGAGACATGATGTTCAAAGGCACCTCCCTCCTCATCTGGGTCCTGCCTCCTGAGGGCCATTCACTAGGAATTCATCCATGGATTAATGGCCTTAATGCCTCTGTGCTCTGGAGATTGTAGATCCCTCCTGGAGCAGAAATGGTTTAGTCCCATTGAAGTCCCTCAGTCCTCACTGTGACTTCTCAGAGACATTCTCACCAGCCCAGAGAGTTCTCACCTTGAGCTCTACAGGGCTGTTCGCTCTGGCCTCCATCCATGTTCCCATCTGTCCAGCCTGAAGTGTCTACTTTCTGCTTTGTTCCTTCCCCTCAACTTAGCATTCTCACAGTGCCTTATAAATGAGGTGGCCTGAGACAACTTTGAATCTTGGTGACAATCTCTCTCCACTCTTCAATAGGAAGTTTTCTTGACTGAAATACCTGGACTCTTGTAGCATCTGAAGCAGCATAAAGGGGTCACAAACTGCACGTTCTGGGAGGACTGTGGAAAAAACCCTCCCTTCTAACAAGGTCCTCAAAGGAAGAGGGCTCCATACATGAAAGAAAGACAGGTTCTTTGTAATGGGAGGTTCACCCTGGCATCCTCAATCTTTACCAACCATGTCAGAGCACCACTGCCCTCCATACCCAGGTAGCACTGGAACTTCTTGATTGGACCCACTGCATGGATAAAGCTTCATCCTTAAGCTCAGGAGCAACTGGGAAAGTTAATGATGGAGGGAGAGTGGCCTGAATTTTGCCCCTAAGGCACAGAGGGTCTCAGATACTTCTATGGTACCTAAAGCTGCTCTGCCCTGATTTCAGATTCTTACCCTCCCCTCCCCTCTTCTGGGCATCCTTGTAAATACATGAGGCCTGGGGACACCATTCAAACTGACAGGAGAGGTGATCCCAAGGACCTGCCTGGTTGGCTGAGAACAGAGGTCTAGCAAATGCTTGCTGTATTCCCAAGTCCTATGGAAAGGCAATCACCAGGAGGGGCCAGTAGTCTGGACACATCCAGTCTTGGTCACTGCCTCCCACCTACATGCTAACATCGCCACCAAGTTTGCTCGGGCTGGGGAACCCATGTCTTTCCCTTCCTGGCTGCAGCTGAGCCCAGCTCTTCTGAGTCATCACTGTCTAGCTCTGGGTCTCCTGGCCTCTGTGTCTCCTGGGCTTTGTGATACATTCTGAAGGCTGAGGCTACTTGCCTGGCTGACAGGGTGAGGGTGCTAGGGTGTTTTCTGCCCTTTTCTGGTCCCTGGAAACAAGAGCTTATATAACACGTTCTTAAGAGATGGAAAAAAGAAAAGCTGAC
>PVIC010048979.1:0-13321 GCA_004025085.1 Thryonomys swinderianus
CGAGACCCTGTGTCAAAAAAAAAAATTTCTACCTAAAAACCATCTTAATCTTAAAATACATGTAATCACAAAATATGGTGAATGTTTAAATATTTAAAAAATGTTATTACATGCAAGGCATGGTGGCACATACTTGTAATTCCAACACTCAGAAGGCTAAGGTAGAAGGATTTCTGGGAGTTTAAGGCCAGCCTGGGCTACATAGCGAGTTCAAGGACAGAACTACATAGCAAGACCCTATCTCAGAAAACCAAAAGAAGAATTTTTTTTTATTGCAGTAAAAGACATATTGTTATTAAGACCCTCAAAATACAACCTCGTGCTTTGAAAACAAGTATCCCATCACTTTGCCATTTTCTGAAGCAGTTCTGGAAGTTCTTCTTCATAAGTCTCTTCAGAGGTGCTGTGGTGGCTGCCTTGATGATCTGAAGGAATTCAAAACACTTCCTTTCGTGGTCACTTTGACTTGGAGGAAGAGCCAGCCATTGCATGTGAATAAGGAGGATGAGGACACACTATAATGTTTTTATTTGACATTCAACCACCTGGATGATCAAAATATAGAGTGAGTTGTGTTTTTGTTTTTTTTGGGGGGTGTACTGGGGATCAATCTTGGGCCCTTGTGCGTCCAAGGTTGGCGTGGTACCACTGGAGCTAAATCCCCAGCCCTTTTGTTTGTTTTTTGAGACAGTGTATCACTATGTAATTCAGACTGGCCCAGAACTCACTGTGTAGCCTGGCTGACCTGGAACTCTCAGTGATCCTCCTGCCTCAGCCTCCCAAATTCTGGTATTACAGGCATGCACACCATACCAGGATCTCTATTGACTCATTTGGAGATGAATGTTATAGCATTAGTTGCTCTTTCCTTTTTTTAAAACATATTGGGGATTGAATCCAGGTCTTTGTGCTGAGCAACATTTCAAGCCCATTATTTTATAACTTTATTTATTTGACAAATTCTATGTTGCCCAGGCTGGGTTAAAACTTGTGATTGTTGTGCCTCAGCCTCTCAGAGTGCTAGGCTCACAGGCCTGTGTCACCACTCTTCCTCTGCTCAGAGGTCTGAGAGAGTACTGTAAAAATGAATTAACTATTGATTACTAAAACCATTTTGTCCTGGTCTGTTGTTGTTGTTGTTTGTCTTACTTCTCAGGAAGACTAGCTTGCTGCAGACCAGCCTGTCAAACTCAGCTCACATCTAAATGGTTAATCAATGTTTGTGATAGGGAAACAGATCTGACCCTCAAGTTTCACTCTTCCTTTTCTTTTCATGTGCTCCTCCTACATGTGGACCAGTCAGTTCACCCTCCACAAACTAGTACCAGCCTGATTTCACTTCACTGGGAAGCCCTAACACCTCCTCCATCAGAAACTATTAAGCTGCTGCTCCTTCCTTTAACTCTCATTGTACTTTGATCTTGTACTCAATAACAGCACTTATCACACTATAAATGATTATTCTTGAATGTTAATTTTTCTCCTGTTAAATCTCTGAACTTTTTGAGGGAAAGGCCTGCCTCTCCCTCCTCATTATTTCTCTGAAACCCAGCAGAGAAGCTACAAAGCAGCTCCACAGATATTTACAGAATGAACAGAGATGATTAGCTAAGTGCCTCATGGGTCAGGGGGGCTTGATTGGAGTTCACACTTAATGCACTTGAAGCCTGAGACTACTTACAGGATTAGAGACATCACATTCCAGCGATACATGCGTATCAGTGTTTATGGCCGCACAAAGTGTAATAGCTAAATCTTGGAACCAACCTATGTGTCCATCCACAGATGAAAGAATAAAGATAATGTGATATCTATACATAACATAGTAGTCCTCCGCCACACAGAAGGATACACCCGATCATTGGAAGGAAAATGAATGCCTCTTGAGACCATAATGTTAAGTGAAATAAATCAGACAAGCTTAAATGTTGTATGGTTTCTCCTTACAAGAAACACAAAATATAAAGAGCAAAATAAAAAGGTATTAGGAAAAAGGGATATAGATCTTTTGTAAAAGGAAAGGGGGCCACGAGGTGGGGAGACAGGGGGGGCCAGTACATTTAGATGTCTTATGTACATGTGCCAGCTCCCCAAAAGGAATGTAAATGGTATGTACTGTAAACATGTACTAATAGAAACAATGAAAAGGAAACTACAATTATAGGACACTCTGGTTACCAGCTTTTGGGTCCAGGTTCTCGTAATAGCTTAAGCGGCTCCTCCCATCCTTCACGCATGTCACTCAGAGTTACTTGTACAAATCATCACCTTCACCATGTCACTCACGGGGGCAAAAATGCATTATGAGTCCTCATTCCTTTCCAATGACATCCACAACCATATATGGCAGCCTAACATCCTCGCTCTAGTATTCCAAACATTTCTCAGTTCCATTTTTTTTTTGGTACCAGGATCAAACTCAGGACCCTGCACTTGCCAGGCAGGTACAGCACCACTGAGCTACATCTCCAGCCCAGTTCCTCTTTTAGTTTGAAGGCTAAGAGGGCAGAATGATTTGAAGCCGGGTGTTCAAGGATAGTCTGGGTAATGGAGCCAGACCCTCTCTCAAAAACAGGAAACGAGGGGCCAGAGATTTTCCTCCATGGTTCTGGCGCCTCCCTAGCAAGCACAAGGTCCTGAGTTCGATCCTAGTAACCACCTACAACAATATAGGTATGGTGACTCACGCCCACCAGCAATCAGTACCATTATATCACAGTGTGGGTGTGGTGGCTCACGCCTGTAATCCCAGCACTCGGGAGGCAGAGGCAGGAGGATTGCTGAGTTCCAGGCTTCCCTAGGCTACAGAGTGAGCTCAGGGCAGCCTGAACTACAAAGTGAGACCCTGTCCCCAAACAAACAAACAAACAGGAAGGGAGGTGTGTGCTGGAGGTGCAGCTCCATGCTAGAGCACTTGCCTGGCACATGCAAGATTTGATCTACACCACCGGAAACAGAAGGGGAAATAAAGGCTTATTAGCAATAATAGGTAGCACGTGAACCTGAGCAGAGCTTGTTCTAGAATAAATCACGGAACTATTTTGCTCCTTTTTGTTTTTTTTTAAAGTAATTCCATCCAGGGGTCTCTATAATCTTGAAGACTATCATCAGCTGAGCTGACTTCTCAAACATACTGTCACTGAAAACAATTTTTTAAAAAATGAGACCTCACAGACTATAGTAGGAAGCTCTGTGAGAACACAAAAGATAAGGCAATTTCTTTTCTGAGAGAAAAATATTTGTTTTAAGACACAAAGTATTTCTCCATATAATGAATATTTAATGAACAATTTCATTTTGTTTTGTTTCTTGAGACATGGTTTCACTTGAACTCACTATATAGCCCAGACTGGCCTTGAACTTATAGTGATCCTCCTGCCTCAGCCTCCCAAATGTTGGGATTACAAGCGTATGCCACCAGGCTCAGCTAAGGAGCACTTTTTTAATGCCAGTCCCTATACTAGGGGCTGGATGCACACCCCTAATCTAGAATCCTATGCAGAAGACCACCACAAAATGTGTAATAAGAAGTGGGTGACAGAATGCTTGCCCAGCACATGGACAGCCCCAGGCTCAGTCCCCAGTGCAGAAAAGATAGTGTTATGATTTGACAAGACATGAAAACCTGAACAGTGGAGAGGTTGGGACATATACATGTTACAATTTAGTTTTTTACTTCTTCTCTTCCTCCCCTTTTTCCTGTCTTCCTCCATCTCTAGATCACTTACCCATCTGAAATAGATCTACCTCCATGTCCTATCATCCCTCTTTTGTTTTAAAATTATTTATACTTTGAATCTTTCCTGTTAGAGAAACCATGTATCATTTAACCTTCTGTGTTTGATTTACTGTGCTTACTTATCCTTATAGTGTCAGGGTGCATCCATGTTCCTACAAATGACTCAAATTTATCCTTCTTTATGGCTGAATATAACTCCATCGTGTACATATACTGTATTTTCTTTATCTTCATCTGTTGATGGCTATCTCCAAGATTTACCTACTGCAAGTCATGCTGCTATAAACATGAGTACACAGACACCATCATGATATAACATCTTTAATTCTTTTGAGACAATACCTAGAAAGGAACTAGCTGGGTCGAATGGAATTTTTAATTTTAGTTTTTTTAGGAATCTCCATAGTGATTGCACTAGTTTACATTTCCACCAATAATGTAGAAGTGTTCCTTTTCTCCTGCATCCTGGCCAGTGTTTGTCATTATCTGATTTCTTGATGACAGCCATTCTTTCTGGTATAAAATAGAATCTGTGCTTTTTGAATGCATTTCTCTTATGGCCAGCATTACTGAACATTTTTTTCACATATTTATTGACCACTTGTATTTCTTCATCTGAGAAACATCTGTTCATTTCAGTTGCACAGTTTGAGTCTAAGTCTTTTATTTTGGGTGATCTAATTTTTCGAGGTTTTATGTCCTCTAGATATCGGTTACTCTGTCCCATCACGGCTAGGCTCCTCACTGCCTTCCTCTTCCTCAGTGGAATGCTCCTCAGCGGTACCTTTTGCTGCTCACTCCGGAATCCAGCAAATTCTTCACTTGCCAGCTTCTCCTTAGGGTCCTCAGCAAGCTCCTCCGTGTCTGCACTATCAATGTCCAGACTCGCACCGTTGCTAACAGACAGTCTCCTCCACTTCCTGTGCATTGGACGCTTCAAAATCACATTTGGCGCCACATTCTGGCCAGTTTCTTCCAGCCCGAGTTTTACGTCTGGTAGATACCAGCCCCCCACCCCCAGCTTTGTTAACAAGGCTGATGCAGTGGAGGAACTGAAATGTTTCTTCCAGAACTGTTTCGGGGTCAGGACGTCCCTTCAGTGACATAAAAGCACCGCAAAGAGCACCTTTGGGTACAGTTTCTTAAAATTGCAAATCACTTGCTGGTCCGCGGGCTACAGAAGAGCTGTGGTGTTGGGGGGAAGAAACTAGACCTGTATGAAGTCATGCTCAGCTTCCATATCACCCGCCAAGAACCGCACCTTTTAGATAGCTGGTTGTCAGAAAGAGACTTCTCAGTGGTGGGTGCAAACACCTCAGGTACCCATTACATAAGCAATGGCCCGTGACCCCAGCTAGGCACTGGCCTCTACGTGACAGGCAGTCGGCCCGTTCACATTCTGTTCCCCAAATGCATGGGAGGTCTGGGAATGGCGTGTCAGTCGTGGCTGATCTGTAGACTGGGGCTCGCACTTGCACACAGGAAGAGTCAATCTGTCCTTCTCAGGCTGGTTCCCCAGCAGCACCTTTTCCTCTTGTGGGACACAGGTTCTGTTCAGATCTTCTTCCAGGAGAGCCGTGTGTGTGTGTTTCCTCGCTGCTGAACACTGGCCAAGTGAAGTACTCCTGCTTTCATGAATTCAGCAAATTCTGTCGTGTGGGCTTCTGCAATGGCCTTGTCAGAACTGGAGGCCTCATGTCTTACCGCACCGTGGGTGCCACTTCTCTTGGAGAATTTATCAAACCACCTTCTACTGGCTTTAAATTCATCTTCTGTGGCACTTGAAGCATTGCTTTCTGGCCATTAATCACTGTGAAATTTCCTGGCTTTTTCAAAGATCATAATTTCACTAAGCTATCCCATAGTTTCAAGTTGTTATCACTTGCTAGCTATTTCTCTTTCAACCACACTTAGAAAAGTTTGGCCCTTCTTCTAGCACTTGTATCCTCTACTTGGTTAACATTGTTACTCCATTTTCTTTTTTTTTTTTTTGAGACAGGGTCTCGCTTTGTAGTTCAGGCTGGCCCTGAGCTCACTATGTAGCCCAGACAAGCCTCGAACTCAGCAATCCTCCCGCCTCTGCCTCCCGAGTGCTGGGGATTACAAGCGTGAGCCACCACGCCCGGCTGTTACTCCATTTTCTACATCAGCTCCTATGATGACATCTATATTCTTCAAAACAGTCTCGCTGAGGCTGTTGACTTCACTGACTTGTACTGAACAAGCAACATCAGTCACCTGAATACCACATTCATGCTTTTCTACAGTTTCCTTCAGTTCAATGGTTATTTTCTTCAAAACCTTCTTAACACTCTTGCTCTGGACTCGGTTGCTTTCATTACTGCTCTGCACTTTCTCTTTAGTATCATGCTTGCTCGCCCTTTCTTGGGGGCCTCACTGGATTGAATAATGCTAACAAGGGCACAGAAAGCTGCACAGCAGGTGTGGATGGGTCCCTCTGCTACTGCAGTCCCTGCTAGAGCAAGGTACGATCACATGTCAGAGCAGGAAAGACGGCCATGTTCATGTTTGGGCAGGGAAGACAGCCAAGGTTTTGTTTGTCCCCTGATGTGGAGTTCATGAATGGAAGTAAGATTTTATCAAGTGTGTTGTGAATGTAGATATTACTGTACTAGATTTGGGTGTGGATTGTTCTTGTTTTTAGGACCTCCAGGAGCACCGTTTATTTGGATTCACTCTTTGATGTGGACGTTCGCAGCTCTAAACCTCCTTCTCAGGACTGCTTTCCCTGTGTTCCACCGGTTCTGATATGTTATACTGTATTACTGACTCGTCCAGGGAAATGTCTAATTTCTTCTATAACCCACTGATTCAAGAATGTAGTATTTAACTTCCATGTGTTTGCAATAATCCCTGGGGTTTCTTTTGCAAGTGATTTCTTGTTGTATTGCACTATGATCTGATAATATGCTTTGGATGCTTTGGTTCTTTTATGCTTATTTAATGTACTACCTCAAGGATCCTACTAAAGAATAAAAGAAAATTAATAGAATAAGATAAAAGTAACAGAACAGACAAGGAAGAACAGAGCAAAATGAAAGGAAAAGAAAAAAATCTGAAACCTTCAAAAGCCAGTGACGGAAAAGAGAAATTAATCCAAAAACTTTGTGTTTGAACGAGCAGTTCTTCCCAGGGTCTACAGTGTCGGAATCTACCAGACAGTGGGGGAGGGACAGTGAGTTACTGTTAAAACCTACTTTGTTCCCACGGTCACATTTTTGTATGTGAATGGTGAATTCTGCCCGGCCTTTTGCACTAGGTATGGTCTGACAATGGCTTCTGCCCTAAAGCTGTATTTACTCCAGCTGCTCCTAGTTTCCATGAAGCTCAGTGTGCCCCAAGTTGTGGCTTTCACCACTCAGCTTTACAACCTTTGCGCTTCTGAGGTCTCCCTCGCTCCACTCCGGAGGCCGCTTTATCTGTGTGCTCCAGGCCACAGTAACCACCCGAGCTGAGATGTATCCCTGCTTACACAGGCAGATAGGGAAAATGAACAGACCGCTGAGTTCTGTGCAGGAGGTAGATAGCCCAGGGCAGTGGCAGGGGTGGTGGTGGAAGACAGTCCACTGAAGTTAACACCAGCACTTTCAAACCCAGCCCACCACGGAGGGTGGGTACCTCTGTCCTTTCCAGCCTGGGGGTAAACTTTCCAGGCGGTCTGTGGCCAGCCCACACCCTCTCTGTAACTGTCTCCTCTGGCTCTCTCTCCCACCCGGTCACTTCAGGAATCCTGAAGTGCAGTAGCTGTTCGGGCCTGTGGCTTCTGATTCCCAGAGTAGCTCAGTCTTAGACAATGATCACATCCAAATGCGGTGAGTGTGAGTTCTCCACCTCTAGCTCGCCGTGCACAAGAGCCGTTTTCAGAGTAAAATCCCACACTGTATTTGCAGTTTATGACTGTTGGCTTTCCATGGTGCTGGAACTGCTGGCCTGTTGTTTCTCCCTGGATCTGCCACCTCCCTGGGGACGGAGGATAGCGTTCCAGACGGCTTTGTCCTTTGTTCTGTCTCTACCCATTCTCTCCGGCTTCTCTGTGACCTCTAGTTTTTCTGACGCTCTTCCATGATTCCTGGAGCTGCTTTCCCTTCCTTTTCACCAAGCTGTTGTTTCGCAGGTGTCTGGATTCCATGTCCTACACAGATGTGCTGCTGGTCCTCCCTCTGCCATGTTCTCAGTCCTCAGTACCCTTTAAAACTACACTTTTGTCAGCATCATAATCAGACCGTCATATTCAGCCATGAACAGCATGAATGCAAAACTTTTTTTCTTTTGTTTTGAGACAGGGTCTCACTTTGTAGTTCAGGCTGGCTCTGAGCTCACTATGTAGCCCAGGCAAGCCTCGAACTCAGCAATCCTCCTGTCTCTGCCTCCCGAGTGCTGGGATTACAGGCATGAGCCATCACGCCCAGCTGCAAAACATTTTTTTAACTGAAAACCCTTTGTTGGGACACTTTACTCACCGTACACAGACACTGAAACAAGCTGTTATACAATTAGTCACAAATACAGTCCTTGAGGTTTTTTGCACATCCAGATGAGCACTGTCTGGAACATCTCTTCTTTGCAGCAGCGAGGCCCTGCCGCCACTGTGCTGGCTGACCTCACATACCTGTTGTCACCTGTAGCTTCCATACCACTTCTCTGGTCTCTTCTGCTAAGCTTTGTTTTCGAGCAGTAATTGAAGTGTCTGCCACTGCTATTGCTACTTCTGCTGCTAGAACCACCATAGCCACCTTGGTTTTGTGGTTTTACAAAGTAGCCATCTATCACCATGAGGGCCAGAAGTTCTGCCTCCAAAGCTTTCTCTTTTCATGGGTCCAAAATTGAAGATTGATTGTTTTAATTGCCAAGATCACTGTAGCTTTTATTACTTCCAAAATGCTTCCATCATGCACAAATCTATTGTAGCTGCTTCCACTACCACCGTCACTATGCTACCACCAAAGCCACCAAGACTAGGGTGATTTCCTCTATGATCAAATTTGTCATTCCAACAAAATCTCCTTAAAACTACCGCCAGTTTCCAGAACCACTTAGAGTTCTTTGGGTTGGCTTCACCAGACCCAGATCGCCTTCATAATTGGTTTTGCCAGAGCTTTCCTTGCTTTGCAGCTGTGCTCAGTCACAGGGTGCATTTCTGAATGACAGTCTTATCTACAGTGTTGTGGTTGTCAGGAACCAAAGCCCCTCTTCTTGCTACTGCTTAGTCATTAAAGATTTCAATTACCTCATAATTTCTCAGTGGTTCAAAATAATCACTTAGGGGGCCGGAGGGTTAGCTCAGTGCTTCCGGCACCTGCTGCGCAAGCGCAAGGTCCTGAGTTCGATCCCCGGTAACCACATATAATGCTGGGCATGGAGACTCATGTCCACCAACAATCAACACCACATACCACAATGCCGGACGTGGTGGCTTACACCTGTAATCCCAGCACTCGGGAGGCAGAGTCAGGAGGACTGCTGGGTTCGCGGCAGCTTGCCTGGGCTCCATAGTGAGCTCAGGACCAGCCTGAACTACAAAGCAAGACCCTGTCTAAAAAAAAAAAAATCACTTAGAGGACATTCTCCATTCAGTGTCTTAAATCCCAACAATAGGATCTTTTTCACAGTGCGGGGGTACCCGGTCTCTGAGAATCTTCACCTGACATTCTTTTTTTATTTTCTTTTTTTTTTTGAGACAGGGTCTCGCTTTGTAGTTCAGGCTGGCTCTCAGCTCACTATGGAGCCCAGGCAAGCCTTGAACTCAGCAATCCTCCTGTCTCTACCTCCCAAGTGCTGGGATTATGGGCGTGAGCCACCACGCCCGGCACTGTGGTATGTGGTATTGATGGCTGGTGGGCTTGAGTCAACGCACCCAGCATTGTATGTGGTTACTGGAGATCAAACTCAGGACCTTGTGCTTGCGAGGCAGGCGCCCGAACAACTGAGCTAAATCTTTGGCCCTCACCTGACATTCTTAGGTACCTCTGTCTTCTTTCAGTTTCACAGCTATTCCAGCCACTTGCGTGGCCCTGCATTCCTCGCTGTACCCACCTTTTTTACAGTGGGATTAGTGGAGGACGTGGTGTTTGGATCTCTAACTAGCGCATGGTCCTTGAGTGTTTTCCACTTCTGAAAATGGCTCTTCAGACACTCATTTGTTTCAAAGCTGACCTGGCCAATGAAGAGCTTCTGCAAGTGATCAGACTGGCCCGGTGCTTCTGACAGCAACATTGCAGTTGTGGGAAGACAGATTTTTTTAACAATGGTTCCTCGTGGCATCCACAAACAGAGAAAGATTCCTGAGGTCTTTAAACTATTTCAAGATCTCCAGAGCCACCGATGAGAATGACACGTAGAAAAGGTAGTGCCCTTTTTCTTGGAGCTGAATACGAACCCAGCCAAGGTTCCAGAGAAGGGGAAGGGGGGAGTTCAGCAGGAGCCTCAGTGGCTGTGCTCTTGGTTATGGCTGGACACCAACTAGGTGGATAAACAGACAAGCAAAAATGTGGTGCAATGGTGCCTTCCAAGCACTAAAAGAACTTAGCGGCGGCTGGTTCTCTTCTGCTTCTAAATCACATCCAAATGCTGCTTCTTCTCTGACTGGGGAACAAAGGGAGAAGAACTCGGGAGAGTGCAGCTGCAGAGGAGCTCACCTGACACAACACACCCACCGCTGTCCAGCCCTTGCTCCATTTGGCGACCTCTTTTAATCACACCGAGCTTCCAAGCAAACAAGAGTAAGATCAGCAGGCCTTACGTAACCCTAGCCACGTGAATGAATGCCCAGAGAGGACACAAAGCTTCTTTATTCATCTGTGGGTGATGCTGACTCCTCTTTGAGTTAAATCACATTCCTCTTTAATAACCTGTTTTGTAAATTCTGAGATAAACCATTATTAATGCCCCTTATATTTGATGATAGGTAAATGGAAACAGGGAATAGAAAACAGTTTTTTATACATACACAAATGTATGCATATCAACATAAGAAAAGAGCTGACATTCTGGGTATATACTGTTAGACCATCATTTTTCTTTATAAGTTGATTCCATAGAGTTGAGCACCAGGAATTAAGTAAATGCTCTAGATTACTCTTCAGATTGACTGCATTAATATCTACATACTGCCAGGTATAGTTGCTCACTCCTATAACTGCAGCTGCTTGGGAGGGTGAGGAAGGAGAATTGTAAGTTTGAGACCCTCTTGGGTAATGCAGTGGGAACTTTTCTCAAAAAATAAAAACAGGGCAGAGATTTAGCTCAGTGATTCTAGTACCTGCCTAGTAAGTACAAGGTCCCTGGATCAATCCCCAGTGAACCACATATCACAATATCTGGCATGATGACTCACATCCTCCACCAGCAATCATGACCACATACCACAATGCCAGATGTGGTAGCTCACACCTATAATCCCAGCACTCAGGAGGCAGAGACAGGAGGATTGCTGAGTTCCAGGCTTGCCTGGCCTACATAGTGAGCTCAGGGCCAGCCTGAACTACAAAGTGAGACCCTGTGGAGGGTCTAAATAAATAAATAAATTTATTTTAAAAAATGGCTGGAACATGGGCATGGTAGAATGTTTGCCTACCAAGCCAAAGGCCTTGGTTTAACTCCAATACACCAACAAAATAAAATTTTAAAAAGTTTGAAAATCTTCATACTACATTTGAGTTTGTTCCTCTAAAGGTTGAGTGCTGGAAGCCTGGTCACTAATGTAATGATGTGCAGAGATGATAGGTTTTAACAGGTGGAGCCACTGAGCATGGTGGTGGTGGACACCTGTAATCCCAGTTGTCAGGGAGGCTGAGGCACGAGGATCGCCCAGGGTTGAGCCCAGCGTAGGCAACTTATCAATTTAGAAAGACACAGTCTCACATATAAAATAAAAAAGGGCTGGGGATATAGATTAGAGCAAAAGCCCTGTATTCTATCCCTAGTGCCACACCCACATCCATACCCACCCCCACACAACCATACACAAAAGGTGGAGGGGAACTGGTAGGAGTTGGCTAGGCCAGGAGTGGTACTGCCCTTGGAAGTGATTAAGGATATCCCATGGAACCTAAGCTAGTTCTCATGAGAGTTATAAAAGAGGGAACGTGAACTCTGAATTGCTCTCTCTAATTCCCACATGCTCCTGTGATACACCCACCAAGTCATACAGCTAAGAGGTCCCTTATTAAACTGGAGCCAGCTCTTTGAGCCTCCAGAACTGTGAGTGAAATAAACCTTTGCTTTAAAAAAAAACTACTTGGGGGCCGGAGGGTTAGCTCAGTGGTTCCGGCACCTGCCTCGCAAGCACAAGGTCCTGAGTTCGATCTCCGGTAACCACATACAATGCTGGGCGTGGAGACTCACGCCCACCAGCAATCAATGCCGCATACCACAATGCTAGGTGTGGTGGGTGGCTCACGCCTGTAATCCCAGCACTCGGGAGGCAGAGACAGGAGGATTGCTGAGTTCAAGGCTTGCCTGGGCTACATAGTGAGCTCAGGGTTAGCCTGAACTACAAAGCGAGACCCTGTCTCAAAAAAAATAAAAAAATAAAAAATAAATAAAATAAAAAAATAAACTACTTGGGGGCCAGAGATTTAGCTCAGTGGTTCCAGCGCCTGCCTCACAAGCACAAGGGCCTGAGTTTGATCCCCAGTAACTACATACACTGCTGGGCGTGGTGACTCACACCCACCAGCAATAAATACCACATACCTCACACCTGTAATCCCAGCACTTGGGAGGCAGAGACAGGAGGATTGCTGAGTTCTAGGTTTGCCTGGGCTACATAGTGAGCTCAGAGACAGCCTGAACTACAAAGCGAGACCCCGTCTCAAAAAAAAAAAAAAGCTACTTGGCTTTCCATGCTTTGTTACAGTAGAGAAGATAAATTAATATACAGTACTGAGGGAGCACACTTCAGAGATCCAAATTTATATACTGTAAATTACAGAATGATTAGATATTCTTAAATTTGTCAAAAAAGCAATCACCCAAGACTCAGTCTTTAGACATCAACTTCTACTGTTTTTAATGTGGTTCAGTTTACTTTCTTGAGTAGAGGGGGTGTGTGTTCTCATGGTAATCCTTACAAACTTCTGTAAACTCAACTCTGTTCCCAGCCACATATATTTGAAGAATGAAGAAGAGCTACAAAAATCTCCAGTGTTTGACCTTAGTTTAACCAAACAACTCACCTTTTATAAGTTGTCAAACAGGATATTCCTACTTCTTAACCATTCTTTCCCCAACATTCTCTGTCATTGAAACTGAT
Source organism: Thryonomys swinderianus (assembly GCA_004025085.1). Taxonomy (NCBI): domain Eukaryota; kingdom Metazoa; phylum Chordata; class Mammalia; order Rodentia; family Thryonomyidae; genus Thryonomys; species Thryonomys swinderianus. Next base: position 13,014 of record PVIC010048979.1, read on the forward strand.
GACAAGTGGAATTGAAGAGGAAGAAGGAAAGATCTGACAAAATTGGTTTGCCCAAATTGACTGTATACAAGAAACTCAAAACTCTGAAACTTCAGGGAAAACATAATTGATGTTAATTTGGCCTCTATTTTACTACAGAAGAAGTCTAACCTAATTTGCAGGTTTGCTGCCCTTACCTGAAGCCTCAAGACCCTGTAGTGGAAGTGAGGAAATTTCAAAGTGTGGTTTTAGAAAAATCCCTGCCACTTCAAGAGCCAAGCCATTATAAACAAAGTTAAGCAATGTCTAGATTTTTTTTTTTTTTTTTT
>PVIC010048980.1:0-13339 GCA_004025085.1 Thryonomys swinderianus
CACATCTGGTATTGTATGTGGTTACCGGGAATAGAACCAGGGACCTTGCGTTTGCTAGGCAGGCGCCTGAACCACTGAGCTAAATCTGTGACCCATTACTCTCCAAATCTTGAGGAACCCGTGAGAACTACGTCTGGGTTCTGAGAAGCAGAGCTGAGAGCCCACAGGTCAGACTGACGTAAGATCCAGGCCATGCTATCCAGAACTGGCTCAAATTCTCGGGAGAAGTCTGTGTGCAGGGTTTGGGGAGCTGTTTTGCACATGTGTCTTGTAATGAACAGGCCACGCCCAGTACCCCAGCCACCTTTGCCATGATCTAATCTTCTACCTCAACAGGGTCTGGCCATGTGGTCCAGGCTGGTCTTGAACTCAGCATGTCGCCCAGGCTGGCCTCAAACTCATGGTGATCCTCCTACCTTAGCCTCCCAAATGCTGGAATGACAACTGTAGACCACCACGCCCAGCCTTGGGCTTCCTTTACAGTGAATTTGCCCGGCCCAAGCATGCTTGGTGCGCATGCCCAGGTATGCATCTGGCACATGCGCGGGTTCCTGTTGGCAGCCGTTCCTACCTCATTGTATCCCTCCAGTGCCCACACCATGGGGAGGTCGCCATGACCCCATCTCTAAGCACAGATTTCTGCCAGGCATGATGGTGCGTGCCAATGTGCCAGGATGAGGGAGGCTGGGGAAAGAGGATTGTCATGAGTTCAAGGCTACCAATAAGAGCCTGTCCCGAAGAAACAAAGGAAAAAAACAAAACAAGAAAAGAGATTAGGTTTGTAGGGACTGTAAATCTGTCCGCCCAGCATGCTCAGGACAAGCCCCAGACCCTCCGAACGGAAGCATCATGTCTTATCCTGCGCCATAGCTTCGTTTCCCACAGCCCAGCGTGGCATCTGCAAAGGCACCTGCAGAGCCTGGTTTGGCCGGCCACCTCGGCTGCTCCGTTGCGCCTGCCGAGACCGGCTGGGCGCTCAGGGCCCCGGCTCTGACCCCTCGTGTCTTCTGGGCGGGCAGGCGCTGAAGTGGATGCACACGCTTTCTCTAGACTGAGCGAAAGCTTGTTGTTTAGATCGAGGAGGGGTCCTGACCTGTTCTGGGCGCGGGGCAGAAGATTTTTGGTCTGGCTACTGCCCAGAGGGCACACCGCTGTGTACAGGAGGCGCAGAGTTTGGCCTGTGTCGGGACAAACGTGCTTCCTCTCGACTGGACCCAGATCCAGCAACCAGCCCCTCTGGCCTCAGACGCATGGCAAGCCTCCTGCCTCAGTGTCTGGAGTGCTAGGATGATAGCCACAATTTTGCAAATCTATAGTTTGATTTTTACTTTTGAGACAGGCCCTCCCTCGAACTCACAGCAGTCTTCCTGCCTTAGCCTCCTGAGTGCTGGAATAAAGGTGTGTGCTACCACATTTGGCTGAAAAGCTCAAGTTTGAAACTTTCCTGGCAGACTGTGACAGAACGGCAGTCAGGTTCCTCTGGAAACTCCGGCGAAGCCCGCAGGACAGCGGCTTTTGGCTTCTCTTACAGCCCTTCTGAAGTGGGTGTGAAAGGGAAGGAAGGTGCCTCTCGACACCTTTTGTTGGCGTTTATCCCCTTGAGCATTCTTGTTCATTCTGTGAGAGCGGCTGGCGACCACACAGGGACTGCGGTGGCTGGGCCTGGGGCTGAGTCATTCTCTCATTCTCCTGTGTTCACATTTTCATATTCATGCAGGAGTAATTTAGTGGTTTCTGTGTTTTGTTTTTGAGACAAGGTCCCACCATGTCTGGCCTCCTACTTGTAGTAATCCCTCTGCCTCAGCTTCCTAAGTGCTGGAATTACAGGCTTGCGCCACTCAGCTGAAAGCCTGTTGTGTGCCACGCACACCTCACCTCCCTGGGACCAAGCCTGTGGTGCCTCGGGGCGATGCCCCCTCTGCCACCTCCGCCCTCAGCCTTCAAGACCCCTCTTGTCCTTCCCAAGTCGACAGCTCCCTTGCCTGGTGTCCCATGGCAATGGTGAGGTGAGGCCCTGGCTTTGTCCTCGCTCTTGTCGGCCGGGTGGTGACTCCTTATGCGTCGCCAAGCCCTGTCTTCCGAGGGAAGGACATCCGAACTGCCCAGTCCCCCACAGACATCTTGCTCTTTTTTTTTTTGCTTTTTGGAGACAGGGTCTCGCTTTGTAGTTCAGGCTGGCCCTGAGCTCACTATGGTGCCCAGGCAAGCCACCGCCAACTCAGCAATCCTCCTGTCTCTGCCTCCCGAGTGCTGGGATGACAGGCGTGAGCCACCACGTCCGGCATTGTGGTATGCGGTGTTGATTGTTGGTGGGTGTGTCTCCACGCCCAGCATTATATGTGGTTACCGGGGATCGAACTCAGGACCTTGCGCTTGTGAGGCAGGCGCCGGAACCACTGAGCTAACCCTCCGGCCCAATTTTGGCATTTTTGAGACAGGGTCTCACTATGTAGAACAGGATGGTCTCAAACTTATGGCGATCCTCCTGCCTCAGCCTCCTGGATGCTGGGATCACAAGTGTGCACCATCCTGTCCAGCTCTTGAAGCACATCTTCATTGCTTCCAGTTTTTAGAAATTATGAAAAAGCTGCTGTACACATTCATCTGCAGGTTTTGTGTGGACATAAGTGTCTGGCACTTTTTGGTAAACACGTCGGAGTAGAATCCTGGATCCTATGTGGTCTATGTTTAGTTTCCTAAAAGGCTGTCAAACCAGCTTTCTGAGCCGGGATGCCACTTCGCATTTCCCCTAGCGGTGGGCGTGTTCTTTTTGTGCCTCACACCTGCGAGCATTTGCTAGAGTCAAGTCTCGGATTTTAGCCATTTTGCAGAAGTGCAGTTGTTGGAATTAACAATTCCTTCATGGTGTGGCATGATGCATCTTTTCATACACTTACTTGATAGCTCTGTGATTTTTTTTTTTTTTTTTGAGACAGGGTCTCGCGTTGTAGTTCAGGCTGGCCCTGAGCTCACTATGGTGCCCAGGCAAGCCGCCGCGAACTCAGCAATCCTCCTGTCTCTGCCTCCCGAGTGCTGGGATTACAGGCGTGAGCCACCACGTCTGGCATTGTGGTATGCAGTGTTGATTATTGGTGGGCATGTCTCCACGCCCAGCATTATATGTGGTTACCGGGGATCGAACTCAGGACCTTGCACTTGTGAGGCAGGCGCCGGAACCGCTGAGCTAATCCTCCGGCCCAGCTCTGTGATTTTTTTGGTAGTGTTTCCTCACTTTAAAATTGGGTTCTTGAATTTAAGAGTTGTTTGTAAATATTTAGATTCTGTTTGTTTGTTTTGTTTTGTTTTGTTTTGTTTTGTTTTGAGACAGGGCCTCGCTTTTTTTTTGTAGATTGGGCTGGCTCTGAGCTCACTATGTAGCCCAGGCAAGCCTTGAACTCAGCAATCCTCCTGTCTTTGCCTCCCGAGTGCTGGGATTATAGGCATGAGCCACCACGCCCGGCTAGATTCTGTTTTTTGAGAGAGGGTCTCATGATGCGGTATAGGCTGGCCTGAAATGTACAGAAGTCCTTCTGTCTCAGCCTCCCAAGTGCTGGGATTACAGGCATGCACCACCTCATCTGGCATTTCTTTGTATATTTTGGATCTAAGACCTTTATCAAGTATGTCTTTTATAATACTTCTTAGTGCAACAAATTTGAAATAAAATTGCACACAATACAGTTCATTATTTCATTTTATTATTATTTTATGATCCTGAGGATTAAACTCAGGATTTTGTGATTGCTAGGTCAGTGCTTTACCATTTAGGTACATCCCCAGCTCCAAAATTCACATTTTAAAGTGCATAATACAGTGATATTCAGTATATAGGGTTATGCAAGTGAAACCACAAACAATTTGAGAACATTTTCATCACCCCAAAAAGGAAGTGGCCACAGCTCTCCCCATAACCCCCTAATACCTCCAGGCCTTGGCAACCACGAAGTTACTTTCTGTTTCTATAGATCTGTCCACTCAAGGAACTATATAATGTGCAGCTTTTTGTGACTGTCTTCTTTCAGATGATGTAGTTTTTCAAGGCTCATCTTCCTGTAACTTTTTTTTTTTTTTTTGAGACAGGGTCTCACTTTGTAGTTCAGGCTGGCTCTGAGCTCACTATGTAGCCTAGGCAAGCCTCGAACTCAGCAATCCTCCTGTCTCTGCCTCCTGAGTGCTGGGATGACAGGCGTGAGCCACCATGCCCGGCGCTGTGGTATGTGGTATTGATTGTTGGTAGGCGTGAGTCTCCATGCCCAGCATTGTATGTGGTTACCGGGGATCGAACTCAGGACCTTGCGCTTGCGAGGCAGGCGCCGGAACCACTGAACTAACCCTCCAGCCCTTCCTGTAACTTTTTTTGAGACAGGGTCTCATGATGCAACTCAGGCTGGCTTCGAATTTGTGATGATCTTCCTGCCTCAGCCTCCTGAGTGCTGAGATTACAGGTGTGGTTGGTGTGAGACATACTTTTAGGTCATCATCATTTGAGATCTCAAACAGGTGATCCTCTTCCAGCACAGACAAAATTGATTTACCTGGGTTATTCACAAGTTATGTCATGGATCATTCCTTCAGATTTGGGGGTCTTTTGTGATCAAGAAGTAATGCTCAGATTCTTTTTTTTTTTCCTTTTTTTTTGAGACAGGGTCTCGCTTTGTAGTTCAGGCTGGCCCTGAGCTCACTATGGTGCCCAAGCAAGCCGCCGCGAACTCAGCAATCCTCCTGTCTCTGCCTCCCGAGTGCTGGGATGACAGGCGTGAGCCAACACGTCCAGCACTGTGGTATGCAGTGTTGATTATCGGTGGGCGTGTCTCCACGCCCAGCATTATATGTGGTTACCGGGGATCGAACTCAGGACCTTGCGCTTGCGAGGCAGGCGCCGGAACCACTGAGCTAACCCTCCGGCCCATGCTCAGATTCTTAAAAGCTGAGAGGTCAATGAGCATGCACTAGCTAAGAGAAAGAAGGCCCAGGCTCAGTCTCTTTAGAATTTTTATTAATCTTTAAAACATGTTTTTAAAAAACCCACAATGTTTACTCATCCTCCCATAATTCTATTTTGGCTTTGAACACAAGCACTTTATCTGGCAACAGGAACACTGTTATTATTTTCTTTTACTTTTTTTTTCATTGAATTCCTTATTGGTACATTTTATTGAGACAGGATCTTGCTTTGTAGGTCACTTGACTGTGTAGCCCAGGCTAGCCTCAAACTCACAGCAATCCTCCTGCCTCTGCCTCTCAAGTGCTGGGATTACAGGCATGATTCATTAAGCCTGGCACGGTGGTATGTGGTACCGGGATAAAACTAGGGATCTTGTGCTTGCCAGGCAGATGCTGGAACCACTGAGCTAAATCCCCAGGCTCTTGGGGTTCTCTTTTAAGTAAGCTTTCTGTTTGTCAACAGCCTTAGATTTTTTTTTCTGCAGCATCATGGGCTCTCCTTCCCCTTTTAGAGCAGTTCTCCAGTGACTTTTATTTTATTTTATTTTTTATTTTTATTTTTTGAGACAGGGTCTTGCTTTGTAGTTCAGGCTGGCCTTGAGCTCACTATGTAGCCCAGGGAAGCCTGGAACTCAGCAATCCTCTGGCCTCTGCCTCCCAAGTGCTAGGGATTACAGGCATGAGCCACCACGTCTGGCACTGTGGTATGTGGTATTGATGGCTGGTGGATGTGAGTCACCATGCCCAGCATTGTATGTGGTTACCGGGATCGAACTCAGGACCTTGCGCTTGGGAGGCAGGTGCCAGAACCACTGAGCCAAATCTCCGGCCTGCTACTCTAGTTTTAAAAAGTTAATATTCAGGGCCGGAGGATTATGGTATGTGGTTACCAGGGATTGAACCAAGAACCTTGCGCTTGCTAGACAGGCACCAGAATCACTGAGCTAAATCTCTGGCCCTACTTTTAAATTTTAAGATAATAATTTGGTACCATTTACACATTCAGTTAAATATGCCTTTGTGCATTTAAGACTGCATTTATAAGTGTAATGTTTTCTCTTTCCTTATAAAAAATATTTGGGGCTGGAGGGTTAGCTCAGTGGTTCCGGCGCCTGCCTCGCAAGCGCAAAGTCCTGAGTTCGATCCCCGGAAACCACATATAATGCTGGGCGTGGAGACTCACGCCCACCAGCAATCAACGCCGCATACCACAATGCCGGGTGTGGTGGCTCACGCCTGTCATCCCAGCACTCGGGAGGCAGAGACAGGAGGATTGCTGAGTTTGAGGCTTGCCTGGGCTCCATAGTGAGCTCAGGGCCAGCCTGAACTACAAAGCGAGACCCTGTCTCCAAAAAAAAAAAATTGAAAAAAAAAAATTTGTCTGAGAGACCCTCCTAGGTATCCAAGTAATTTATATAAATCTAATAAATTAAACATATAGACGTAATGAACCTAATTTCTCTTATGTGTTTAACTACTGTATATAAACTTCGTAAGTTTTTAATTCAAAAATCATAAATCTAGGGCTGGGGATTTAGCTCAAGTGGTACCATGCCAACCTTGGATGCACAAGGGCCTGAGTTCGATCCCTGGTACCACACACACAAAAAAAGAATCATAAATCTAAATAAATTACTTGACTACATATTGTAGTATAAATACAACTTACAGAAAAATTGAAAGTACAGTACAAATATTTATTATTATTTTTTTTTTTTGAGGCACAGTCTAGCTATGTAGTTTATGTTGGTCTTCAGTTCTCTACCATGCAGCCCAGGCTGGCCTTGAATTCATGGGAATTCTCCTGACTCAACCTCCTGAGTACTGGGATTAGAATCCTGCACCACCACATGTGGTTCAAAGACTTTTTATCTGAACTGTTTAAGTTGGTGTATTTCCCTACAAACAAGAACATTCTCCTCTGTGACCACAACGTGACATCAAAATCAGGAGATAACAGACAGAGGTGCGGGAGCATGCCTATAATCCCAGCACTTGGAAGGCTGAGGCAGGAGGATCGGTATGAATTCGAGTGAACTGTGTAGTAAAACCTTGTCTCAAAAAAACAAAAGAAAACAAAACAAAAACATCAGCAGAGGGTAATACCGATATGTCACTGGCACTAAATCCTCAGATCCCAGGCAGGTTTGCCAGTGGCCCCCTCAAGGACCTCTGCAGTAGACAGATAGAGCCCTGAGTCCTGTGTGGCGTCTGGGCTGCCCGTCCCTGCGTTCCCCTCTGGGGTGGAGCAACTCCTCAGCGCTTGGCCCTGGCGTGTGAAGGTCACAGGCCGACTGTAGACAGCGCCTTGACTGAGGCGTTTCTGGCCTCGGAGCCTGGATTCTGGCTGCGCCTCAGCAGCTGCCACGTGGGCTGTGTGGCCGGCCGGCCGCCCCGGGCTCCACCTAGGCTGCCTGCCCTGCCCTGCGCTGTGCTCTTCCTGAGCCCTCTCCAAGGGGCACCCCTGGTGTCCTCATTAAGGACGGTGCTCTGGGGCCTGAGGTGTACTTGCCAGTCTTTTCCATGCTAAGTTTAACTTTTCATTCCCTTTGTAACTGATTTTTTTCAGGGTGGGGGCATTTCTTTGGGACAGGGTGTGGGTGACCTTGAACTCACTGTGTAGCCAGGCTAGCCTCAAACTTGCAGTGATCCTCTTGCCTCAGTCTCCCGAGGGCTGGGATTACAGGTGTGCACCATCATGCCTGGCGAGGGTGGTGCACATTCTCAACAGGAAAACTAAGAAAAAGAGTGAAAATGTGAAAAATATGGTGCTAAACAGACTGAGAAAAGAACATTTCTTTATAGAATAGGACATGAAACAAGAAGGAAAAGTATTGCCTTGTTCAACTGGCTTGGTTGACTTAAGAAACATTTTTGGTGCTCGCTTCGGCAGCACATATACTAAAATTGGAATGATACAGAGAAGATTAGCATGGCCCCTGCGCAAGGATGACATGCAAATTTGTGAAGCGTTCCATATTTTTATGAGCTCTAGAAAGTATGACAGTTTTTGTAGAATGGGAGATTTCTAAAGGAAATTTGGTGTGGGAATGTAATGAGGGGAAGGAATAAATATGATTCTGAAAGAAAATAAAAGAGCATGTCTATAGGCGGTGGGGAGGTAGGGTGGGTAGGGATGTGGGCAAAAATGAGAATTAACTTGTGTCATATACTGGTATAAATTCCCCAATGTTATGTGTGATTGTGAGACGTATGTAAAATGTACCAATAAAGAATTCAATTTAAAAACAAAAAAGAAACATTTTTGTTTTTCAAGTGCTGGGGATGAAAGCGAAGCCTCACTGATGACAGGCAATACCCTGCCTCTGGGCTCTTCCCTGGACCACAACATGCTCCATCACACGCCTGCTGTGGGAACGTAGCTTAAGGGAAGGAAGGTTTCAAGGGTGCCTGGTTTCAGAGGGTTCGGTCTGTGGTTTGCTGGCTCCCTGACAGAAGGGTATGGACGCAAAACTGCTCGGTTCATGGCACCAGAGGCGGAACAGGAGCCAGGGGGCGGGCCAGACGCAGTCCCCACGGCCACACGTTCTGTGACCCACGCAGACACAGCCACAGTGTGCTCCTAACGGTTCTGTGTTCCTCAGGCACATGGAGCTGACACGCCAGCCCAATAGCTGTAGCCGCAAGTGCTGAGTGCAAGCATTGATTTGGGGTTAGAAATAAATTTTAGCAGTTGGTGAATTTGCACATGTGGAATTGATAACAAGAATTAACTACAACTACTTTGCTCAGCCTTGCTACACTAACGTTCCACTGCTGTGACAAAAATAGTAAATCAGTGAGGTAAAGGGACAGAGGCTGGGTACAGTTTTGGGCACCCAAGATCACAGCACTCTGGGAGGCTGACACAGGAGAATCCCAAATTCAAGACTTTTCATGCAATTTAGCGATTTAAGGAGGACCCTGCCTTAAAAGAAAAGGATTGGGGATGTAGCTCAATGTAAAAGGCCTTGGGGTCAATCTTCATACCCAAGAAAAATAAAATAAAACAAAGAAAGGAAGAAAAAGGGAGGAAACGTGTATATTAACTCATGGTTTCAGAAGGTCAGTTTGTGGTTTCGTGGCCCTGTGGCTTTGGGGAGGGCTGGTCCAGGACAACATGGCGGGTGGGGTGTGAACTAAAGGAGGCCCATTCACCTCACTGCTGCCTGGGGTAAAGAGACCAGAAGGGGCCCGGGTTCCATGTCCCTTTTAAGGGTAAGAGTGCATCCTTGATGGCCCTCTTCCTATTCAGTCCTGTCTCTTCAGGCTTCCATCATCTGCCATTAGCCCCAAGCCTTCAACATAGGGCCTTTGGGGACACTTCCGAGCCTTTGTGACTTTCAGCCTGATGGGGGGAGGGGGAAGAAGAAGCGTAGGATAGAGGAAGAGCTTCGCTGCACATTAAGATAGAAATTGCCGGGTGGAACTCTTAGAGGAATAGGATGCAGTTTGTGTGTGTGTGTGTGTGTGTGTGTGTGTGTGTGTGTGTGTGTGGTACTGGGGATCAAACTCAGGTCCTTGTGCATCCAAGGTTGGCGTGGTACCACTTGAGCTAAATCCCCAGCCCCAGGATACAGTTTTAAAGCATTAAAGATACCTAAAGTTCCAAAGATGTACACTATTATAGTTTCATGCAAAAATAGCATTGCTTGGAGTTTTCTTCTTTAAAATATTTCTATGCTTCTGATTTATGGGAGGGTTAAGAGATACTAGGGAAGTGGATGTGTTGGGTCACCCCTGTAGTTCCAGCTCTCTGGGAGGCTGAGGCAGGAGGATGGTAGCCTGGGCAACTCGGTGACTTAGTGAGGCTCTGTCTCAAAATAAAAAATAAAAATAGGGCCGGGTGTGGTGGTTCACGCCTGCAATCCCAGCACTCAGGAGGCAGAGGCAGGAGGATTGCTGAGTTCGAGGCTTTCCTGGGCTATATAGTGAGCTCAGGGCCAGCCTGAACTACAAAGTGAGACCCTGTCTCAAAATAAATAACTAAATAAATAATAAAAATAGGGCCTGGGATGTAGCTCAGTGGTAAGGTCCTGGATTCAATCCCAGTGTAGGGAAAAAAAGGAAGGTAAGAAGACAGAAAGATCAAGAGAGGGCCAGGGATTTAGTTTAGTGGTTCTGGCATCTGCCTCTCAAGCATAAAGTCCCAAGTTTGATCCCCGGTAACCACATACCACAGTGCCAGGCATGGTGGGTCACACCTGTAATCCCAGCACTGAGGAGGCAGAGGCAGGAGGATTGCTGTGAATTCAAGGCTTTCCTGGGCTACGTAGTGAGCTCAGGGCCAGCCTGAGTTACAAAGTGAGACCTTGTTTCAAAACAAAACAAAACAAAACAAAAACACCCAAAGCCCGGGCTGGAGGGTTAGCTCAGTGGTTCTGGTGCCTGCCTCGCCAGCGCAAGGTTCTGAGTTCAATCCCCAGTAACCACCTATAATGCTGGGCGTGGAGACTCACGCCCACCAGCAATCAATACCACATACCACAGTGCCGGGCATGGTGGCTCACGCCTGTAATCCCAGCCCTCGGGAGGCAGAGGCAGGAGGACTGCTGAGTTCGAGGCTTGCCTGGGCTATGTAGTGAGCTCAGGGCCAGCCTGAACTACAAAGCGAGACCCTGTCTCCAAAAAGGAAAAAAAAAAAAAAAAAAAAAAAAAAAAAAAAAAAAAAAAAAAAAAAAAAAAAAAAAAAAAAAAAAAAAAAAAAACCACCCAAAGCCAAACAGACAAATCAGCACTAGTAGATACATTTGTATCACAGAAATCTGGGGAATCTATGTATCAGGGTGTATTTTTTGAAAACTGGTAGTTAACCCCTAACCAGCCTGCCATGAGCGCTATTTACAGCCCTGCAGCCAGGGCTTCATAACCCGAAAGGGAGTGAAAGCTCAGACAGCCAGAGACCCCGCGGACCTCTGCTCGCACAAGTCTTCAACCCTCGTGGCACTTGTTTGGACACCGCGTTTCTTTGGCTCTTAAAATATGTAACCCCGAGTCTGAAGTCTTAAATTTGATGGCTTCCTGCATTCTTCTGAGGACCACACAGCGCTTCCAGCTGCGGGGAAATAAAACCCGCCTGAATCTCCGCCTTCCCCCTGAGCTCCATCACCTCCAGACCCCGCCGAAGGCTGTACCTCCAGCCTCGCGTGCCTCTCCCGCAGCACCAGCTCCAGCTCCTTTTGTTGTGTTGTGGGAAGAGGACGGAGGTTTGCTCTGCAGTTCCGGCTGGTCTTAAACTCACGGTGATTCTCCTGTCTCATCCTCACAAGTGCTGAGATTACAGACATCAGCTCGATGCCCATCTCCTTTTCTTCTCTCTCTCTCCCTCCCTCCCTCTCTCTCTGTCTCTCTCTGTGACTGGGTCTTGTTACGGTGCCCGGACTACTGCGGACTAGCCATCTCCAAGCTCCCCGGCTGAGGAATTCCCCCAGCTGAGCCTGGAGAGGCACTGCGACTACAGCCTGCGCCGCCGCACCTGGCTCCCTTTCTTCTGGTTCAAGGTCCAGCCCAGGATTCCTTCCGCAGACGAGGCTGGGGTGCAGCCTGGGGCGCACGTGCTCCCACCCCGCCTGCGGCTCTCTCTCCCTGGGAAGGAGGCACAGCAGCCCCGTCCTCCGGCACCTGGCACCAGCATGGGGACAAAGAACTCACACTGTTGTGCTGAGCCTGGTGATCCGGGCTGTAAAACTGCAGGCCAGGTTGTTAAACTCATATCCAGGTAGTCGGCAGACCGGGCCAAGGCTGCCTGCATCTGGGCTTTGGCAGGCAGGGCAGTTTCCCCTCTGCGGGGCCGTGGTGTGGCCGCTCCCTCCAGGAGGCGAGGCCAGTATAATTTATGGGGCCATAATTGTTGAAAGGAACAGTCCTTTGGGCCATTCGTGCAGGCCAAAAATGTTTCTTTATTGAGCGTTTTCGGTGTTCTCAGCCTTGTGCTATGTAGCCTGGGGAGAGAGAGAGAGAAAGAGAGAGAGAGAGAGAGAGAGAGAAAGAGAGAGAGAGAGAGAGAGTGTGTGTGTGTGTGTGTGTGTGTGTGTGCACACATGTGTGTTCCAGGGGGAGTCACAAGAGACTAAGACCTGGTCCTCCTGATGCTTACCGCTGAAGCAACAATAGAGAGCCAGATGTATTAAATGCCAAATAAGGAATAGAAAACAAAAACGCTGAAAATTTCAAGGAAGTACGTCACACAGAAATGTTGACTTTCAGAAGGTTATTTATTTATTTTTTATTTTTGACACAAGGTCTTGCTATGAGGTTTAGGCTGGCCTTGAACTTACTATGTGGCCTCACATCTGTGGGAAACTTCCTGCCTCGGCCTCCTGAGTGCTGGGGTTATAGGGATGTGCCATGATGGCTGGCTTCAGAAGGCCTTGAAGGCTGACCCGTTAGAATTACCACAGACTTCTCAATACAAACCGGAAAGGCCAGAAGAGCCTGAAGTGAAGTGATTCAATCCTTGATAGCAACTTTCAACCCAGACTTACATAACCTATAAAACTTTCTCTTAAAACTGAAGGAGAAATAAAAGTATTTGTATGACAGAGAGCACCTCGAGAAATCCGTGGCCACCAAAGCAGCACTGCAGAAAATGCTCCGGGATAACCTGGAAAGACACAATGGAACCAGCAACACCAAGGAGTCTAGTGGAATGAATATGCCAGGCAGGGTGAGCAATTGAGCAGAAAAGAGAAAAACAACAGAAAAAGAAACATAAAAAAGAGAGGAAATGAGCAACAGGAAAACAATGCAATGACCCAAATAAGTAAATAAGTATCTCTCAGTAGCAACCAATGTGAGTGGTCTCCATTTCCCAATCAAAAGACACAGATTGGCAGAATGGACCAAGAAACAAAACCCAAGGAAATGCAGTATACAAGATATGCATGGAATCTTTTTCTTTCTTTTTCTTCCTTCCTTCCTTCCTTCCTTCCTTCCTTCCTTCCTTCCTTCCTTCCTTCCTTCCTTCTTTCTTTTTCTTTTCTTTCTTTCCTTTCCATGAGACAGGGTCTTGCTTTTTAGTTTAGGCTGGCCCTTAACTCACTATATAGCCCAGGCAAGCTTCGACCTCAGCAATCCTCCTGCCTCTGCCTCCTGAGTGCTGGGATTACAGAAGTGAGCCACCACGCCCGGCACTGCAGTATATGGTACTGGGGATCGAACTCAGGACCTTGCACTTGCCAGGCAGACACCAGAACCACTGAGCTAAATTCCTGGCCCAACACATTTAATCTAAAAAGCATTTAACATTTTTAAAAATCAAAGAATAGAAAACAATATTCCATCTAACAGAACCCAGAAAAAAAATGGGAGTGTCTATCCTAATTTCAGAAAAAGTGGACTTCAAGCCAGAAGAGGCAAAGAAGGTCAAGGGAACAGCAAACAGGAAGTGATAACA
>PVIC010048981.1:0-13318 GCA_004025085.1 Thryonomys swinderianus
AAAAAAAAAAAAAAAAAAAAAGTACGGAGAGGCCAGCCTCCCCTGATGCAGAAGCACCTGGGCTTGGGTCCAGGGAATCCCATTTTCTAGGGTTGGCTTAGAGCTGGAATGTCTTTAAAAAACCAAGAAATGGGAAGGAAAGGGCTGCCGGGGACCTCTATGTAAAGTGGGCAGGAACACACATGAACAGAGTCCATAAATCCCTGCTGGATGCAGACAATGCGGGGCGATAAGCATGCAGATTACACACCTAGTTCAGAAACTCCCCTGAGTTTGCTTGTAATTAAGGGGGTTAGAAAGGTAAAAAAAATATATAAACCCAATTAATCATTTAAATATTTAAAGTCAGATTTTTTTCCTCACTCTAGGATTAGTATATTTCATAACGCTAGCAGCCGACAGCCCTGGTTTTTACTGGGGTTCATTTCAGAGCATGTTTAAACTAGTCAGATTGAGTGATGCTTCTAGCAACTAATCGCATGTCAAATAAAAGATATTTTATGTAATAAATTACCGCTACAAGTAATTCAAATGTCATTTATCAGTTTTATTATCAGTCAGGCAAAGTCTTGTTTCTCTATATTAATCAAAATCAAGCTTTTTTTTTTTTTTGAGCAGTTTTGACACCTCTTGGCAAAAGTACAGAAGTGAAGAGGCAGAGTCGCCCCCGAAGCTGAAAGGAGCAAAGTAACGGTGCTCAAGAAATGAAGCTCCAAGGTGACAACTGAAAACTTCAGATATTTAAATGTGCCATTCCCAGGGCCTTTATACTAATGTTAGCAGGAAAAGTCTGTCTCTGAAAAGACGTATGTTATTTTTAGGGCCAGGAGACTCCTAATCCCTCCTACCTAAATACCTCCAGTGTGAGACTTCTCCCAGTGTGATCTGCACGGTCTACATGACTGAACTTCCTGCTACCCACCCATTCTGGAGCCTTTCTCAGACTAACGGCTTAACCCCTTGTGCCTTGGAGAACAGGCACCCACATGCCATTTTAAGCCAACTCTGGCCAACCAGAACAATTTGTTCTGAGCAAGAAGTTTCCAAGTAGCCGAGAGACCTGTTTGGTATTAAGCCATGGGAGGAAACAGCTGGAACAGAACAGATGCGCATGTTAGAAAATTCTGCACCCCAGCTGCCACTGCCTATCCTCAACAAATCCCATTAAACGGCTGGGCCTAAGGACGCAACTCAGGAAAGAGGGTAGAGACTGAGCCTTGCTTAAAAGAAGCACGTAAAGTAGGTTTAGAGCCAAAAGCAAACACAAAGGGCTGAAATACTGCTGGCCAGAAGGAGAAACAAGCCCCATGCTGACAGGCGGCAGGCAGTGAGTGATTCAGGAGCCAAACACATGCCTGCCGCAGAAGCCCAGTCCATGTCCACAGAGGTCACAACCCTGCTGGATTCTTAGGCAGGACACTGATGAGCCAGACCCCAGGGTGCAGGCGCCCTGGCCTCACCCACTTGGCTGTATCTGAACATATTTGTGATACACAAAGGAGATGCCAACCCAGAGCCCAGCCCAATACCCAGCCTTGTGGGAGAAAAGACTTTGTGGGCTACTTGTCTCCTGAGGGCCACCTGCCCAGGGCCAAACAAAAACCAAGAAGCACAAGAAACATGGTGGCTTCAGATCATGTGCTCAGGGACCAAGAGGAATCTCTCATTTTAAAATATGCCTCTTTAAACCTGGTATCTAACACTGTTTTATATAATTTTTAAAATAAAAATTCCAAGACAATTAATGAAGACAAAGACAGAAAAAGCATTCTGAAAAATAAAAGAGCTAATGTTGAATTACAATACAGCAACAAAATTGAGCTATTTTCCACAGCTCCTGAGTCAATTTTAACCTTTGTTGACTTTTTATAAGTGGCTTAAAGAAGAGGTTCTGGCTGTACTTTAGAGGTATACATTTATTAGCACATTCATTATGACAGTAGTTTTCATTTAAAAAACAACAAAAACCCTCTTGGGTCATGATCTCATGTAATAATTAAAAGCCACATTCAACAAGGACCTTCACGTTAAATCTGAAGTTCTCTAACAGGCTGGCACAGCCAGGCAGAGGAAGAAAGCAGGAAGAGAGCCTACAGCTCAGAATATTAACTTTAAAAACAAAAATTAAACCGGGTGGGCTGGAGATTTAGCTCAGTGGTTCTGGTGCCTGCCTTGAAAGTGCAAGGTCCTGAGTTTGATCCAGTAACCACATACAATGTTGGGCGTGGTGGCTCACGCCCACCAGCCATCAATACCACATACCACAATACCAGGCATGGTGGCTCACGCCTGTTATCCCAGCACTCCAGAGGCAAAGACAGGAGGATCGCTGAGTTCGAGGCTTGCCTGGGCTCCATAGTCAGCTCAGGGCCAGCCTGAACTACAAAGCAAGACTCTGTCTCAAAAAAAACAATACAAAACAGAACAGAACAAACATTAAAAGATGGTAACTTCTGTGAGCAAAGGAGAACGGACACAGGACTCCAATGTTCATGCTGTGATAGGAAAACAATCGCATTCAAAGCTTTGGTGTGGGCCGGAGATTTTAGCTCAGTGGTTCTGGTGCCTGTCTCGCAAGCGCAAGGCCCTGAGTTCAATCTCCAGTAACCACATAGAATGCTGGGCGTGGTGACTCACGCCCACCAGCAATCAATACCACATATCACAGTGCCAGGCGTGGTGGCTCACACCTGTAATCCCAACACTCAGGAGGCAGAGACAGGTGGATTGCTGAGTTCGAGGCTTGCCTGGGCTACATAGTGAGCTCAGAGCCAGCCTGAACTACAAAGCGAGACCCTGTCTCAAAAAAAAAAAAGCTTTGGTGTAAGAAGATGGAAACAGATCCGATTCTAGTTTTATAGTTCTTGCATATAACTGAAAAATTTGAAACCACACACTGCCTCCCATATTCTGGTCCCCTGTCTGTATTCTGTCATACAAGTAAAAGTTTGTATAGAAGAGGATTTGAGTGTGGCTTTAGGGACAACCCAAGAGCTTTCTGCTCAAAATGGTAGGAACCCAGGTTCACTGGGCTTAGGAGACGCAGAACACTGCTCACAGCCAGAGTTCTGAACCTCAGCCCTGGTTAGTGCAGCAGCTTCAGCGGGTCACTTACTATATGGCTGTGAAATGAGGTGAGGGGGCTGCACAGGAACCACCTGTGCAGCTGGGCCCAAGGGTACAGGCTCCTCGGCAGCAGTGCCCGACTGCTGGAAAGCCAGGTCGATCTCCTCCTCGGTCAGCCCTGGGGAAAGAGCACAGAATGGCAGGTGAGTTGAGTTCCTTTGGCCTGTGGCCATGGCTGGGACTCAGATCGCCATGAGAAAAGGCCTGTACAGCCACAGAGTGCCTAGCATCCTAGTAAGCTGCCGTCTCAATTTGGGATTCTCCGGAACCTCTCTCAGTTGCAATTTAACCTTAAGCGACAGAATATTAGCCTCAACACTGCTTCCAAATGTGGCTCATTCAATTTCCTTAATTTATCCTTGAGTTTATTGCTGCTTTTGAAGTCACTCTGTACTGCAATTCTCCATTCTTCCCCCGAAAACAGATACCATCAACTGCAAATGTGGCTCATTTTAATCTGTAATGGTGTTAAAAAAAAGAGGGGAAAAAACTAACAATAATGCATGAAAACAGACAGGGAAACAAAAAACTAATTATTGGGTGAGACGACTAATTAGTCTAGATCGTTTCAGAAGACGGGAATAATTTGCTTTATTTTATGACAAATGCAGAAATAAAAAGAAAAATCAGGACTGACTGTGATTAGTGTGAATGGGATATAGAATGTAAAGAAGAAAATAAAACAAGAAAACAGATCAAAACAAGGCCAGGCCCAAACTTTCAGATGATTATTGCTCTAGCCTATGATAGGCTGTCTGGATCGCCTTTGGCTAGTTTTCTTCTCCCTTTTTTTAATTTCTCCCGACATGCTAAGCTACACTGTGCACGGGACATCAGGAAATAGCAGGGCGCCATCTGCAGTGGCTGTAACATCCAGAGAGGATCTGCCCGTGGAAGAATAAGAGGTAAGTGAGAGGCCATAGAGACCCATTTCTGGGGGGCCCGGCTGGGAGAGTTTCAAATAGACTGGGGACACGCTGGCTCTTGAGTAGAGGACGAGGGCACCTGCCAACCCACAGACCAGAACAAAGTGTGGCGCCTGGGTATGAGAAGAACTTGCCCATGGGGCCTACTCGGGAAGTGACGGTGCATATAAAAGTGCTCCGCTTCTCCAAGTAGAGAAGCAGGTGGGAGGTCACTGCCAGTCTGCAGGAGACACTCGGGCCAGTCCACGCCATTCCGGGAATCCCAATTTCCAGTTGAGCCGCAACACAGAGCTTTTAAACTAGAGCCGAGAGCTTTTCCACATCTGGTCGGCAGCTCTCCATTAGAGGCCCACAGCATGGTATACTTGCCCCTGGGGGTAGATGAAGTATGAGGCGGTTCTGAGGATCAGCATCTTCAAAGCGTGGTGCCTCGCACTCTGTGCCTAGGGGCTAATAGCTGGTGCACATTAATGCTTTAGAGTGAGGCTCAGCCCTGCACCATATTGGCCAGAGCTGACTGCAGCCATCCCTCAAAGTTTTCATGCCCTATGACAACTGGCCAAGGGAGTGCCCAGACGACTCACAACCTTAGGCCTTTCTTCCTCTTCTCTGTGCTCCGCTGATGAGGTCTGTCCCCATTTAATTCAGGCTCTTCCCCTTCCTCCCCTCCTTGAACACTCCACAGACTGGCCAGGAGCAGGCAAGGCCATACCATTGCAGGTCTGAGGCACTACGGGGGACCCCCAACAGCACCTGCTCTCCCAGCGGAGATGAAGAAGCTCCAAGGATATCCATAGTAGCACTTACCAGCTTCTAAATACAAAAACTACAGTTGAGTCGACCAGTGCTAGACGGTGGATGCTGCGCCTGCCCACATCCCCAACCCGCTGCAGAGGACTTGCATTTCTCATTGTTTCACCTCCCGGGCACAACAGGGACAGGACAGATAGACAAGCCAGGTGGCAGAAGCAGAACACTCCTCCCCAGCTTATGCCTCTTGGGCTCTCGAGTATACAGTGGCCACAGATCACGATTCCTAAATAAGAAGGGGCACCCTTCTCCGTGCACAAGGGGAAAGATGTTGTCTTCACCAGTTCATAAGTGGCCACTGGAGAAGAAAGCAGCATCTGCGACGTCAGCACAGGCTGCTGGTCACTGGTACACCACGGAATTCTAGAAACCTGGTAGTTCGTGTGCCTTGTCAGCCGTTGGCTGCAAATGAGGATAATTTTCCCAAAAGGAGCATTCAGTTGCATTCTCATTTTCCCTTTTGGCTCTTTCAAATATAAACAAGTACTATAATGTTTAACGCTGGGGAAATATACAGTAAGTTACAGGCTGTGCCACGGCCCTGAGAGCTGGAGCTGGTTAAAGGAGCAGGACTCCCTGCCCATTTTTCTGCCCTCTGGCCCTGAGCTTTTACGTAGTCTATTTTCCTAATAAAACATGTTCCTTGCATTATCACAACCGAGCCCACCAGTGAAGCCACGGTTTAAAGGGCATCAGCACTTCCTTCCAGGCTCTTATTTTTCAACCTTATCATTTGATGCTCTTAAATTTACACTGGCTGGAATTCTGATCTCCTTGCTTCCCTGTGAGAGATGGGGTTTGATTTAGTTACAATAAATGAGTCATTCTTCTTTAAAAAAAACAGCATTTTAACAATCTCACTGGATAATATCATTGCAGAGCTGGAGCGTTAGCCCAGTCATTGCCCTCCTTGAGCAGATAAAAACCCAAAGTCCAAGGAGGGCAGAAACTCTGCCCCAAATCACACTTGTTCTGGAGAACAGGGACACAGTGATTGCTCCAAGCTCTCACCCCCCATCTTGGTGACTCGCTATCCTGCCACAGTTACAGACATGAGATAACAAATGTAGATCTTAGCGTCTGGGGACAGAACTCAGGGCCTTACACATGCTCAGCAAACCTCCCCAGTGCTATCTTGGCCCCCTCCTGGCTTTAAAATTTTGAAACAAGGTCTCACTAAACTGCTGAGATGGCCTCCAATTTGTAATGCTCCTGCCTTGGGCTCCCAAATTGCTGGGATTACAAGTGGGCAGCAGTACACACCCAGCCAGAACCCTGTTTTACATATTCAATTTTGTGGAAGAGGTTTGGAGAAGAATTACATCTCCTCCCACTGCCACCCCACAGACCTCCATCTACCTGTGGGACCAATAATCACTCTTTGGGGTAATACTAACACAGTGCAGCAATTGAACCCTGGCTCCTACCTGCAAAGGACACCTGGACAACCAGAGTGATGAAGATATACCGCCCTAGTCCCTATCTTGTTCCAAGACCCTAACTCCAAATCAAATCCAGGTGGCACTCATAGCAGAGCCTCTGACCACAAGTGTCCTCTTCCTCTAGGGCATCCCTGGCTTAGGAGGACTGGCCAGCACCAGGTCCTTGACAGGATTCAGGAGGCACACTGGGAACATGGTGGAGTGGGGCCTCACCTCCCCCACAGCATGGTAAACTGTCTGCCCAGCCATCAGCACTTGGGCAGAGAGGACCCCACCTACCGGACGAGGTGCTGTCACAGGGCTCATACAAAAGACATCCAGGTGCCCGAGTCCCATCTCTGCCACCCACCCCCACTGAGATAAACAGTACAGATCTTTGATTGAGACCTTGCAGAATCCAAAAGGTTAAAAGGAATAATAAAGGAAACTGCCAATTGTAAGTGAATTATATTTGGCTCTGAAAGCTGAGGCACAGGCTATATTATAAAAGGCATCTCTTTGCGTTGTTTACCATCACCCTGACTAATGCAGACCTTTTTTTTTTTGTTTTAAATAATCTCATGCAAATTAGACACACACACTTCCTTCCAGTTGATTGCTATCTGCAAGGAATAATCTAACCGCAGAGGGACTGAGCAGTGGCTGAGGAGCAGAACAGAGAGAAGGGAGCAAAGGGCTCACTGTCCTGTGGCCTGCAAACCTCCTCCCTTCCCCATCTGCCAAAAGACTTCCTTTCATTGCTGCCTTTGAAAAGTCAGTCCATTTTATTAAAGCTAAATTTTTCTCTTGGTTGGGTGTCATTCTGTATAACCTGGTGCCACTAGCACTTAGCATTTAGATGGCCTTCCAGTAACTACCCTTCTGCCATCAGTGATTTTCAAGTGCTACCAGCCACCCAGGCCCCAGTCTGGAGCAGTGACAATTAAAATGCGTTACTAAGAGAGAATACCACTATGCGTGTGTCCCGCCCAGTTATTCTGTACTCACTGGCTTCAGCCAGGAGGAGGAGGAGGAAGAGCCGGGCCAGTCCAGACGAGTGGGAGGGAGACCTGGGCCCTGACTCTGGGAGGCACGATGCCACCTCACCTGCCAAAGCCAGAGCTGCCTGATCAGTTTACTCCAAGTGAAGGAAGATCTCATGCACACAGAACTGGGTTCTGTTCTCTGCAGTCAAATTCCAGACCTCAGCTCCCTTTACCAGCCTTCTGCTGCCCCAGAGGAAACTGGGGCCTAGGATTTCCTCTCCAACACCTTCTCCAGGGTGGGCTGTTTTTAAAAGCACAGAAGGAGCAAATGACATCCTATTGATTAATAAAACCAGCTTTTACAGCCATCTGACCTGAATGCTTCAGGGTAGCCACACCTGCCTATTTTTATGCCCTAGCAGATAAATCTGTTTTCTTTTTCTAAAGGTTTCTGTTAAAATGCAAATAAGACCAAACAGACTGTGAGCAGCACCCTACCAGCTGTGATGTAAGCGTGATGCTCGGGGCTCCCCTCCCTTGCCTCAGTCCAAACTGGGCACCTGGAAGACTGACTTTTTCCTGTCGGAATGGCTAGGCAAGAGCCTCCCGAACAAGGAACCTCAGCGCTGTCCCTAGTGGGTGCTGGACACTGCCCCCCCAACAGGTGAAGCAGAAGAGAGCAGTGTTCTGCCTCCTTCTGGTCAGACAACCACCAGAACAGAAGGGTTAGGAACAGTCTGAAAATACGAAAGGTAATGAACGCCTGACCCCAGCCCTCCCCGCTCACTAGGGTTGACACCAACAGAACTGCACAGAGGGACAATGATGAAGGGCACAGGTCCTAGGGTGCCAGCAAAGAGCAGCAGGTAGGGGCTGGGAACTCAGGCCGCTTCCTCCATTTCTGGGGCTCACGGAGGTAGAGTAGGAGGTCACCTCTCTGAGAATACAACTAGTTATCTGCCCCGGCACTCTCTTGGGAGCAGATGAAGCAGAGAAGACAGCTGGCTAGAAATACTCCCCAAATTAAAAGAAAAATCAACTCTCTCAGAAGAGCTTCCAGGGAGGGGAAAGGAAAAAGTATTTTTATTTTATTTTAGTAACATTTTGTTAGAACAGTAGAGTACAATAAGGACTCTCAGAGCCTCTAAAAGTCGTTGGATGACCTGTAGACCCCTATTTCCCAGTGCCTTGTATAAAATTGAATTTTTTAAACATAAATTACACGTAATGACGACACTGTAAAAACTAACAGTAATGGAAAGCTGTGCTGTATTTCATTAGCCTGTATTATTCCGTGCCACCTGATCCAGCCGGGCCTTGTTTATGAGTTAGTGTGCTAGCAGATGCCGATGGAAGCATTTGCTTCGACCTTGCTCTTCTCATTGGGGCATGAAATTACGACGGCAGCACCTTGATATTACAGCCATAAATACAGTAAACTGCAAATTTAAGCCAACGGCTCCTATTGTCTCTGAACATAAAGCTGATCGGTATTTATTTAAAAGGAGAACAAAAAAAATATTATATATCACCTTGTTTATGGGGCTGCCCCCACCCACTTTCTTATCCCCCTCCCCCAGCCCCCCAACCTGTCTAATTCACTTGGTTAAAATATTAAAGCAAATAAGACAACCATTTTCTTCTCCACTGGGAATAGTTTTGGAGAAAACTAGTTCCAAGCATCTTTAGCTAGGATGGAAGAGTTTTTTCACACAAACCCATGGAGGGCAGCTTGCCCCATCCTGATATTGATATGTAAATTCAAACAGGATGAGAGACTTTCCCCTTTCCTTAAACAAGGGAAGTTCAAACAACGGGAAAAAGTTGCTGATGATGCCCTGAAACTGAATGCCCTCTCAGTATCCTTCTAAAAATCGTTAGGTATAAATGCTATTTCAAAAAGCAGCAAAACACTGCCTCCTGCCACCTCAGGAAAGAAAGAACGATATCTAACCAGGAGTATAATTCTCATCTCCGCAGTGAGCACAGGCTGGAAGACCGCTCGTTAAAACTTGCACCAATCCCGTCCTTATCCCAGTGAACCATAAAGACAATACATCCTTTAAATACATTAAATGTGGAAGAAAAATAAACACAAAGACAAAAGGACACTGGATATCACCCAGCGGCGTCTCCCAGTATAAATCACCCGGTAAAAAGCCAGTGCGAATGTATTTCACTGCCAGCTTAGAGGCAGGGGTTGGCAGGAACGCTGCACTCCAACCGGAAGAAGGCAGATCAACTCTCCCCGACGCAACCAAGAGGGTCGGCTCTCTGAGAGGCAGGAGCGGGTAGAAACCCAGCCACAGCCCAGTTTGGAGTCTCAAAGGGTCAGAGGGGAAAAAACTAGAACAGCGGGGGGCAAGACCCCAAACTGCTCTGAGAGCAGCAGTGGGCGAACCATTTCAGCAGAGGCTTCACTCCAAAGCAGCGGGCTGCGGTCTGGCCCCGGCGTCCGGCAGCGCCTGCGACACAGACAACCGCATCAGCCAAGATCAAAAGTTTCTGGACATTTGCTTTTGACAGGTTATTCCACAAGGCAGACGTGCTCCCTTGGAGCCCTAAATTATTCTAGCCCCACCAGGCACTGAGCTTAGCTCCTTCCACATAAGGAGGAAACTTTCCTATAAAATTTATTGCTCTTCTCTGGGGAGTAGTATAACTGGTGAACAAGACAGAAGCGAGCTGCCCCTCTGTGTAACACAAATTGAGATCTCTCTTATGAAAGACTGGGAGGGGTTCCAATCAGCATCCATGATGTCTATTTTTAGATCTATACAGCCTGGAGAGTTTTTCCTTTCCTTTTAATCCGTCTCTGCTAAATTAGAAATAAAAACAAAGAGGGGTGACTTTAGATATTTGATCATCAATTGTAGAGGATTAAATACTGTTGCATGTCACAGAGAGAAGTCTACACCAGCAGATCTTCAGCAACAGGCTGAGAGGCCAGCGCTTCCCGCGGTACACAGAACAAGAACAAGACGGAGGGAGGCAACGGTGACAGATACGGAAGCCCTGCCACTGACAGGTCAGAGGCCAGGTAAACCAAGCACACAGTTATGCAGATATGGAAAAGCCAAAGTGATAAACACTCCTAAGAAAACTTTATTCCTGCTCCTGCTTCAGAGAGATAGGGAAGGTTGCTTTTAAACAACTCATCTCTGACAACCAAAAATGTTCAGAACCAGAAGAAAAGCTTGAGTTCAATTGTTCCATCCCACTGTTTTTCTCTTCCTTTGGACCAGCCATGCACACCCCAGAGGCAGAATTGGATGCCCCCTAGGGCTCTCTGGACTGCTCCAGGCTGGCAGGGGCCAGCTGGCAAGCCTCCGCCTTCTGCCACCTGAGAGAACCACCACATTTTTCAAAAAGCAAAGTCTTAAAATGAAACCCCCAAGAAGAAAAACGAACAGACAGAATAGCCAGAAAATGGGGAAACTATGGGATCTCTACACTGATCAACAGGTACTGACTGAGTCACAGGTAGAAAGGAATAGACATCTTGGGGTGCTACTGCTCAGTAGGGTGACTACTGATAACGTATATTTCAATAAGCTTTGAAGGACTTTGAACATTTTTGACAAAAGAAATGAAAATGTTTGAGGAAATAGATGTTACCCTAATTTGAACACTGTACAGCATATACTCAGATGTATATCAAAGCATCACCTGGAACCCTCTAAATATGAACTTCAGAAATACATATATTACTGCATCAGATGAAAAATAAATTTGGCTAAATGTATGAATTATTTTTTAAAAGAACATATATATGTTTATACATACAAATCTATACATCTTGTCGATATGCATAAAGAAAAGGAGAACAGGTTCGAAACAGGTAGAAGGCTGAGCACGAAAAGGCCACATCCCAGGAGCCTGGCTTCTCTGTCTGTCCTTGTGAGTTTTGTTCTACAATGAATAAATCTGATTCAAGGGGATAAACTAAAATTTATAAGAACAAAAAAATAATTGGGGTAAATAAACCACCAAAGCCTTGATCCTGACTATTCCTAATTTCTACAGAGAAGACAGGGAAGATAGGGCCATGTCTAGGGCTGGAATGACAGTTTCTATTTTCTTGTTTAACCCATTGTGGCTGCAACCACAGCAGTCAAGTACAGGTGGCTTTTTGAAATGTGTTTTTTAAAGGCAGACATCTGTTCTATTTTGACACATCCTGGCTGCCCAAATGTTTCTTTCAGCTCTAAATATTTGCTTCACCAGTGGAAATGTTCCCATCACTGCAACAAAACAAACATTTGCTTTGGGATGGGAGGGATGGCCATACGCCCGTTTCATATGTTCCTCGACACAGCTTGATTCAGCAAACAGCTCCACTGTGGGACACAAATCAAGGTGGAGATTTTTGTTCCTCAAAGAAAACCTTGTCGCAAGACTTCAGTGCGCCTGGTGTACTCTTCAGTCACTCGGCTGAATGCCATGAATGTTCCTTCGGGGTTTTTATTTTTTTAATCTTCAACCTTACATCCGTGATCAGAAGGTTTATTATTTGGCATTCAACTTACTTCCTAAAGTTTTAAACCATCAAGTAGCTATTAGGGATTTTCAGAGCCCTCTTAGTCTGAGATTAACACATTAAAACATGCTCTGCCCTAATAGGGCAACACATAAATTATTTTGCCATCACCTATTTGTTAATTCTAACCCATGTGGTACTGGCTGCTACTGTCAGCATTGCCTGTATAAATAGGTAGAATCCAACCAAATCCATAAATGTCTGCATGCTTATTTTGCAAAGTAATGCTAGAGAGGTACAATTTCATCTTCTTGGCCTGTTAAATAGGAAACTCCCTTAGGTCCCCAGTTTCTTATGTTGGATGACTATTTTCTCTACCTATCTATAATACAATATACAGACATATCTAAAATTCAGCTGAGAGTGAGCAATGGTGCCATGCACCCACTGTCTCAGCTTTTTGGGAGGCTGAGGCAGGAGGATCACTTGAACCCAAGGAGCTCCAAGTTATCCTGGGCAACTTCATCTCTAACAAATAACACACAATAGGCTAGCAAGGAGCTCTGTGTAAAGCGCTTGGCTAGTATGTGCCAGGCCCCAGGTCTGGCACATAAAAGTATATGTTTCCCTAGATAAACTTACATATTGATAGCAAAAAAATAATAATAACACATTAACTGCAGGAAACACAGAAAATAAACAAAAACATAGAAAAAGCAAAAATTACTTGTTACCACTTCTTTACCCAGAAATGTGTTAAAGCCGGTGCCAGACGGTGCCTTAAGGTACTTTATATTTTCCCCTGTGCAGGTGACAGCACAGGGTTCCTATACAGTGCAGGCACCTCATGGGACTGTGCAGGTCCTACACAGGGGCATTTGTGCTCCATAACACCATCTGCAGCTGAGAAACTGAGGCACACAGGCACTGCCCAGCCCACTGCCAGAGGTGACAGATAGGACTGGACTGGGCCCAGCTTCTCGCCACTGTGCTAGGCAACACAGGGGAGAAATTGACAGGTCTCGTCAGGGTGAAAGGGCACACCAATGTCCCTGACTGCTCGCGCATCATTTAGATGCAGTGCTGAAGCAACTAGGTCTGAATTTTGTCCAACTTGAAACATGAGAATGACCACAACTCATCAGGGCACAGTGCTAGAGGACAGCTTGGCACTCACCTCAGACTTTAAAATGTTCATACTCTTCAGCTTCACAATTTTACTTTTAAGAATAATGAAATGTTGTAGAAGATTTATAGATAACAATGGTTATCACCATATTTTATTAGAAAAGAATTAAATGATGGAAATGTCCCAACAGGAATGATTAGGCAAATTATGACACATTTCAATGATGTAGTATTGTTCTATGTTTATGTGAACAGTTATGCAAAATGGGAACAGATAGGCAAAAATGGTTGATACATTAAGACATAAAAAGCAGATGGTATATTCACAGCATCATCTCAATTACATTTAAAAAAAAACAAAGAGAAGCAATAAAGTTGTATCATTTAAAACTTGATCTGAATTCAACCTATTCATGTTCAGGAGGAAAGGGAAGGCAGGAG
>PVIC010048982.1:0-13327 GCA_004025085.1 Thryonomys swinderianus
CTTGAACATGCTAAGCATATATTCTCCCTTAAAGGTACATCTCCAGCTCTGCAATGTGACTTTGGTTCTACGCAGCTAGACTCTGCTGTCTCCTCCCTTGAACAGTGCTTGGTCCAGAATGCAGTGGGTATAATGCACACATGTCAGATTCAAGACTCTGGATATGTCTGCTTTCCTGGAAGCTTCTGCTGCATCTGAATGAGGCTGAGCTAAAATGCTGGTCAAAGAGATGCTGTGGAAGGCATAAGAGCCACGAAACCCATGGCACTGAGTTAGTTTCTTTTATCTACTGTGCCAAGTTATCAAAACTGTAAAGTGTTAAAACAATACCAATACATTATTGTATGATTCTGAAGATGAGGAGTACAGAGTAGGTCTTACTGAGTTTAAAGTCAGAGTTGGCAGGGCTGTGTCCCTTCTGAGGCTTGACGGGAGAATGTTTCCTTCTTTTTCCAGTGTGCAGAGTCAGCCAACAATACTTGGCTGGAGACATCTTCTCTATCTTTAAGGTAAGGAGTACAGCATCTTCCCTGTCTCCACGCTTTGTATCACTGTCCCCTTCATCTCACTGTCTCCAACCCCTCCCTTCCCTTGCTGGTGCCCTATGAGTGTATTAGGCCCATTTGTATGGGGCAAGACAGCTACCATCAGATGGTCCTTCACAAGGGCCTTTACTTAAGCCTATGTGCTACCTGCAAGGCCTCTAAGAAGCACACTCATAACTGATGGACACATACCTGAAGTTATTTTTTTCCAATTCTTAATTTGGATCTTAGCTTATTTATTTTGAGAAGGTTTTTCTTTTTGGGTAGAACATACATGAATATCCCTATAAATTCTGGTGGGAGCAAATGATGTACTTTGATATATAACATTTTTATTATTCAATTCTAAACATTTTATCCATTTTTTATCTATTCACTACTTAAAAGAGTGGTTTTAACACTTCCAAACATATTTTGTTTAATTATCATTTTATAATTTACTCCTAATTTAATTGAAATGGACTTAGATAATGTGATCTGTATGAGAGTCAGTTCTT
The DNA here is from genome assembly GCA_004025085.1 of Thryonomys swinderianus. Taxonomy (NCBI): domain Eukaryota; kingdom Metazoa; phylum Chordata; class Mammalia; order Rodentia; family Thryonomyidae; genus Thryonomys; species Thryonomys swinderianus. The sequence goes on from PVIC010048982.1 coordinate 1,043, forward strand.
TGAGATTTATTTAAACTTGCTTTGTGGAGTAGCATGCTGTCAGTTTTCTTAATTCCAGGTAGGCTTAGTTATACCCATTGTCAAGAGCCATATTAAATGTGTCTGCTATGTTGATCAAAATTCTATTTTTTTACTTAGTTTTCATTCATTATCAGAGTCTTAAAATTCTTCTCTGTTAAAATCTATCAATTTTAGAATGGGAAATTTCCAAAGGAAATTTGGTGTAGGGATGTAATGAGGGGAAGGAATAAATATGATTCTGAAAGAAAATAAAAGAGCATGTATATAGGGGGTGGGGAGGTGTGGGTGGGGATATGGGTAAAAATAAGAATTGACTGTGTTATATATTGGTACAAACTCCCCAATGTTATGTGTGAGTGTGAGATGTATGCAAATTGTACCAATAAAGAATGCAATTAAATTTTTCTCACAGTTGTCACTTTGCTTTATCTGGTGTCAGCTCGTACTGTATGTGTTAATTTTCCATCTTTTCAGAAGTTGACTCTATGTCATTGTATACCAACCCTTGTTATCTTTGCAATGTTTTGCTTTAAAGTTCATTTTGTCTTTTCTATTAGCTTTCATTTTGTGAGGTCTGCTTTCTATACTTTTTCTCTACTTCCAGTTAATATTTTAACTTCCAAATGTTCTCTATCATTTGTTTAGAATAACCTCTTATAGATGATATTTGATTTAAATGAAAACTGACCAACATTTGTCTTTTCATTATCAAATTGTAGTCTTTCTAAGTGTATCATATTAGTTTATTTAAATACACTGTGTGGATTTTATCATTTTATGCTTTTCATTGGTCTTGGATTCTCTGTAGTTTTTTCTTACTTTCTTTTTGATATTTATTTTTTCTTACTCATTTCCTTTGTTTGTTAGACTATTCAGAAAGTTACCTTCTTTTTGTCTAGTGTGTTCCTGGTTACCTCAGTTGTTTTGACAGGCACACTTAAAGTCTTAGGTCCCTACCTTGCTCTCCTCCTAGGGCTCCCAAACCTTAGCATGCTATGAGTACAATCATACTCTTCCTTCACATGTGTTGTTGTTGCACAATACATTTTCTTCCCCAAACTGCCAATGTCCACATTTTTATTACTTTTTTATGTAGTGTTTATTAACTACATAGTGCTATTCAGACTTACTTACATACACAGTTTCAGGGATTTTTCTCTTTATATATTTCAAACTTTCCATCTAGAATAATCTTCCTTCTACCAGAAATACATTGTTTAAAATTTCCTGAATGTGTATTGTTAGGAAATTGTCTTTCAGCTTTGGGTTACATTGTAGTCATTATTTTACTCTCTGAAAAGATTGTTTCCTGTACATAAAATTCAAGGTCAATAGTCATTTTTCTTTCAGCACATTGATACTATTATTATTATTGCTTTAGGTTGTCACTGATTTGGGAGGAGTCAACTACTGTTAATTCTATTTCCTTGTCTTTATCTCTGCTTGCTCAAATATACTCTGGATTTTGTTTTAACCTCAGATGGGGATTCCTTTTTTTTTTTTTTTTTTTTTTATTGAGACAGGGTCTCACTTTGTAGTTCAGGCTGGCTCTGAACTCACTATGTAGCCCAGGCAAGCCTGGAACTCAGCAATCCTCCTGTCTCTGCCTCCCAAGTGCTGGCATGACAGGCATGAGCCACCACGCCTGGCACTGTGGTATGTGGTATTGATTGCTGGTGGGCACGAATCTCCATGCCCAGCATTATACATGAGTACCAGGGATCGAACTCAGGACCTTGCGCTTGGGAGGCAGGTGCCGGAACCACTGAGCTAACCCTCCGGCCCAGGTGGGGATTTTTTGCTATGTTACTTGTGACTAGTTGGATTTCTTGGATCTAATGCAACAGTACAATTTTGGAAAACTATCAGGTGTTATGTCTTCCAAATATTTGATCTTCCACGTTTTGTTTATTGAATTTTCAAATTAGACGTGTGTTAGTCTTTCATTTTAATCTCAATGTCTCTTAAGCTCTCTTTTATATTGCTCATCCCTGGACTGACTTCTCAATAATTTATCTGGCCTTATTTTCCACTTTGCAAGATCTCCTTCTTGTTATTTCTATTATGCTATTTAATTTATATTGAGTAATGCATCTTCTACAATTCTAATTACTTTATTACTAGAAGTTCTCTTTAATTCTTTTCCAAATCTACTGTTATATAAAATAAATTCTATTTAACTATTTCTCAAATCTGCTTATTTGAAATACACATTTCTGTTTTGCTTTCTGCTCATAATTTAGTGTAATCTTTCTTGTCTTATAATGTATGAGCTTTGGGGGGTTAAACTGAGCCTAGGGATTTTGCACTGAGCTACAGTCCACCACATAGAGTCTCATTAAGTTGTTCAGGCTAGGTTTGAACTTGCAGTTCTCCTATGTTAGCTACCCAGAGTGTTGGGATTACAGATGGGCCCAACATGCCTGGCTTGAAGATGATTATATTAACACAGTATCTGAAAATTCAAGGAGCTATAGTGCAAGGATATATAGCCTTAGTGTTTCTTCTTGTTGTTATTCACAGTGCCTTATTTTCCTGAATGGTCTTGCGAGCTTTGAGTATGTGTTCCTCATATTTTTGAGGTTCTTTTACTGTGGAAATTATCTGTGACTTGAAGTTCAGAGTCTCTGGGAGACACATGCCAGCCACAGAAGGAAGTTTTTCAATCTTTCCAATAGCGTGAAATCCTCCCTAACTCTGCCTGGAGGACAGGTTTTGTTTCAGAGTCCTTAAAGAACTTCTTCTTCCAAGAACTACTTACATAGTCCAGCTCCCTTGCCACTGCCTTCTGTGAGGATTAGTGTCCTCTATCTGTACTTGTTCTGGAAGCATAATCCTTTGGGTTTCCAGCTTACTGCTGATGTCTCTGTGATACCTCCTGCTGAAGCAGGTCCTGGGAAACTCCTCTTTGCCTTTTCTTTCCATGATCAGCTACTGGAACAGAGGCCCAGAATCTCAGGAATCAGCAGATCTGCCTGAGATCCTACCAGACTGCAGCTCTTAGGATGTTCTGGCTTTTGTGTGTCTGCTTGCAGTGAAGTTCCATTGGTGGCCATGCAGGATGTGGAGGAAGCTCTGCAGAGTCAGCTGTCAAGTCTTTACCTCTCCAGAACATAGCCTGCTCATTAGAAGAGAGCTTTCTCTGCTTAACAACTATTAAAATGTTTTTAAAAATCTTCAATTAAGCTTATCCTAAAGGTCTGAAGATGCCTTCAACACAAAATCTTTAATGTCAGCCTGCTGAGTTGTGGACTTGGTAGCTTTGGGAAATGGTGTAGACATCCACCTGCCTCCTGGGTGAGAACTGGCCCCTGACCACACCCAGCAACTGGCGGTAGCGGAGCATGTACAGGTATGGAAGCATCGCACGGGGAAGCATCATGAACACCTCACTGTTGGCAGCCAGGAGCCACATGTGAGTGCTGGTACTGATGTGGTGGTACTTGGTGAGCATCACATCCAGGGAGAACACCACCCCTGCGCCAACATATAGTATGATCAGCACCATGTGGATGAACAGGGTGCCCCTGGCTCGGGAGTAGCCCTGTGCACAGACCCCTGAAGGCCTGGCCTCTACATAAATCCTCCAGAAGCAGTAGGTGATGAGAGCTGCACAGAGGAAGAGAACACACAGAGTGCAGGTATGGGTGATGGTGACAAGGGGACCATGACTCTGGTAGGTGTCCAGGTTCAGTGGCAGAGTACATGAGGCCCCTTGTACCTGCAGTGTGGCATCTTGCTGCTTGGCAAACCAAAGAAGAAATGTGGGGAAAAAGCAGGCCACCAGCCAAATAAGGGCCACTGTCTTCCGGGCAACCCTGCCAGACATGAAGGAGAGGTAGTGCAGAGGATGAGTGACTGCCAGGTAGGTGTGCAGCACAGTGGCTGTGAAGGACAAGATGGTGCTGATGTAAGCAGCAAAGACACCATCCCTGAGAATGCCACAGGCAATGCGGCCCAACTCCCAGCCACCCAGGTTGCTGGAGGAGATGAGTATGTGGAAGAGAATGTAGGCAAGATCTGAGAGCAGGATGTTGGCCAGCAGCAGGTAGTGAGGCTGGTGCCGTAGCTGCTGACTCCGCAGGATGGTCACCAGCAGCAGGGGACTCAGGGCCAGCGTGGCTGCAGCCAGCAGGCTTGAGGGGAGCAAGAGCCAGCGCAGCACCGAAGTGGGCACCCTAATGTCCTTGAGGCCCTGGGAGGCATTGCTGACTTCCTGTGTCATGCAGGGTATCTTGCTGAGGAGCTGGAATGGAGTTGGCCAGGCTGTTGTTCTCAAAGAGCAGGGTGCAAGCTTGCTCCCCATGTTTCCAGCAGGTGAGGCTGGCTGCAGACTGTTTATACCTCCCTGGAGTGCCGACCTGTCCCTCACGAATTCTGGTGGTGCCCTTTTTCTGTAGAGATGCCAGGCTGGACCTTAGGAGGAACGGCTTTAACAAAGATAAAAACACCAATGTGAAATTTAGCTCAGGCATAACTCCTGTGATCATGTGCCTCTCTGCAACTTGGGTACACATGCATGTACCATATTAACCAATCAGACAGGGTGGGGGCACTGACCACCATTGTTCCCACCCCTTGTGATTGCCTGCAGGGAGTACCTAGTATATGCTCACTAGGCTGGGCTGGATTTAGGGTCCCCCTGGCAGAAGGAAGAAACAGCCGTCATTGTGCTAGGATTACTGGGCTGTGAATGTATCAGCCCTATGGCTTGCTGGGGTCTTAGAAAATGGGGCCCAGGCACTTTCACATTTTTCCTTCCAGACCCCTCCCTGGGTCCCCCCATTTGTGTGCATCCACCTGCATGTGCACACTCATGTGTCTCCCACACAGGGCTCCATGAGGAAGCATTCTGCAACTGTAAACCATCAGCTGGTCTGGTACTGTGCAAACTTCTCTGTCACTGCGGAAGAGGAAGGTGAAGGGGACCACATAAGAGTGGTGGTGAGGAGCAGAAGGTGAGAAGAGCTAAGAAGGCAGATTCTTGTGCATGTGGGACAAGTTGATTGTTGGGTGATGCACTGTCATGGTGTCCATGGCCAGGTGGAAGACATCATGGGGGCTGTGGCTCCACTGAACCACTGCACCCCATTGTGTGCCAGCTGGGTGGCCTTGAGAAGTTTTGCTCATCTCTGTACTAGTTTCCTTATCTGTGACATATGGATGCTGTCAAAACTGACAGCATGGAAACATTGCTAAAATTCAGAGGTATTTTTATTAATCCATTTTTTAAATTGACACAGTAGTTGTATATATTTATGGAGTACAATGTGGCATTTTAGTACAGGCGCACAATATGTAATAATAAGGTTGAAATATTTGGCATATAGATATAGTGCCTCAAACATTTACTATTTCTTTGTGTTGGGAACGTTCAAAATATTTTCTATTAACTAATTTGTAATACTCAATTAAATTGTATCAACCATAGTTACCTTAGGTGCTACAAAATATTAGGTTCTATGCTTCCTACCCAGCTGCATCCCTGTATTTACTAATCTCCCTCTTTCATCCTCCCCACTACTTGGTTTCTGATAGTCATTATTCTAATCTCTACTTTTTTGAGATTGACTTTAATGTTCATATAAGAGACCCAGTGGCACTGCATAGTCTGAACTACATGCCTAGTAAATATCAGTCTTCTCCACCTTCAATCCCTCTGAGGCCTTATGTTTGTTCTGCCAACAGATCCTCTTGTCATCACTTCAAAACTGGCTGTGCTAGGCTGCTTTGGCCCTGGAGACACTTTCCCCAACACTGACCATCAGCCCTGGTAGGGTAACTGCTCCATGGACAGCAGTTTAGAACATTCCTGAGAACAAACGGAAAGTGCTTAGGGTCAGAGGGAACCAGGAGTCCCAAATGCTAGACCTTGAAGCATGAATATTGCTGGGATCAGACCAGGTGGAAGCCTAGAACCTCCCTGGTCCATCAGCCACAAGCCTTTGGACCACATGGGATGCACACTGCTTGCCCATCTTCCTTTCTTATTGTCTGATGGCAGTGACACTGTCCCTAGATTCCAGAAGAGATCTGGCTCTATCTCTTGTGTATGTTCTTGACCAATCACTAAGCTCCTTTTGACCTGTGTGTCCCCACAAAGAGCCTGTAACATCAGGTCCCCAAGGGGCCTCTTTCCTAAATGTGCTCCATAAACTGGTTCTATCTTCAGACCTTTGGGACACACACAGTAGGCCACATAGGCACAAAAAGGCTGAGCCATTCTGAATTCACACACTGGGAGAATCAGCACAGAGTTTTCCTGAGATGCCTTTTTATCACCCATGAACTCTTTCTTGAATGAGCTTTGCCCCTCGTTTCAGACTTGTGGAAAGGACCCTGTTCTGCAAGTAGTCCTCATCAGCATCCTTCCAATGTCTCCTCCTACCCTGATTAGAGCTGTAGCACATCAGCATGATGGTAGACTATGGTAAAGATGTGAAGGGTGATTCTGAGGAAGCACATCTCTTTCTAGAGAAATCACAATGCCGAAGGACAGAGCCTGCTTTCCTGTCTCCTCTGCTGTGCCCATGCTTCTTGAGTGGTACTTCTGTGCAGTCCATTACAAGGCCAGAAAAGGGCAGAGGAGGCCCTCTCAGCTCCAACACTGCAAGGATGAGGTGGGGTCCACGTGTCTCCCCACCCCATGTAGCTCTATATAGCAGCCACAGAAGTCTTTTTGAATGTAGATTCCCGAGAGAAAGAAACTTGTTAATGATTACCCATGAGTGAAAATGTGGCCAGGAGCTAAATCCTTGTGTTAGCCTGTGATAAGGAGTGACTAGTCCCATGGAGAGTCAAAAGGCATAACTCTGGATGAATGAGCTGCTGAGTGCAACAAGGAGCCTGCCTTCCGCTGAGAACAGTTTTATGTCTGAAAAGTACATAAAGCAAACTCCTCAGGGAACACACGACTCTGGTTCCACCTACCCTTCCTCACCTACCCCAGGCTGGGCTCCCTCTAAAGGGAACAAGGGCAGGCCAGGGATTTAGCTCCATGGTTCCAGCACCTGACTCACAAGTGGATCTCAAATTCCAAGTCCGATCCCCAGTATCAAACAAACAAACAAATAAAGGAATACAGTGAAGAAGGGTTCACTTAGGGCCAGCCCTGTGTGGATAGGCTGGATTTATCCTGCTGTGCCCCAGTCATGGGCCAGCAGTGTCACTACCTCTCCCGGGTTGGGCATCCTCCACCCATGAGGTCTACTCCATCCCCAACCTCACCTCAATCAAACAGCCCCAACATGCTGTCTGACTGAGCTAACATGCGGGGCTGCCTGAGCCCAGGTAACACAGCACAGGCCAGTGACTTGAGTACCCCTTTGGAGACTTAATGTTGGGTTTTCGCAGCACATTGATAGCTCAACAATGATGGAGCCCTCTAGGGAGCTGGAGATAAACTAGAACTGTGTGTGTGTGTGTGTGTGGGGGGGGTGCTGTAAACATGTTTGAATCCCAGGAGGACAAGTTATCAAGCCTCTCTCACCACAACTAACAATGAGTATGCATGAACTTATCCTGAGGCACTGAGGGAGTGAAGGCAGCAGGCTCATGCTCTCACAGAGTCCATGCAGCCTGTGATGTGGGAATGAGGTGGGAGGAAGGTGGGAAACTGAAGCTCAGGCAGGTTGGGTCCCTTGACTTAGGTGACATTTCCAGAGGGTTTTGGGTCAGTAAGAATCCAGCTGTCTCACACATTCAGAGATTGTATTACCCCACCTCCTGCAAGGTATCCAGACAGGATTTACTCACTGTGGCACCAGAAGGATGCTTATGGCTCCAAGAGTGGGCAGCAGGTGGCTGGCTGCAAGGTGACAGATTCCCCAGCCAGAGTCCCAGTCACTCAGCTTGTCCCTCAGGCAGCCAACAGCCATGCCTGCCAAGTCAGCAAGGACAATGGAAAGAGGACTCTGGGGCTTCTAGCAGCAATACAGTGTCTCTCAGCAACTGGCTGGGTCACCTGACCAGATGCAGAAGGGGACGGAGAAAGAAATCTCCACCCACAGTACATTCATCCTTGCGCTGCTGGTGTACATAGGCACAGCTAGGATGATGCACAGGGGCCAGACATGGCCACTCCTTGCTACCAGACACTGCTATGCATATTATTTTATTCTCAGAAAGCCTACTGAAGGTGAGGAAACTGATGTGACCATGGGATCAATTAATTTCCCAAGGATACCTAGCAAATAAGTGGCACAAATATCCTCACTGTGTTAAAGAATTCATTTATCAACAAAGAGGCTTCATGTGAGAAAAAGAAAAGTTTATTGAAAGAAACTAAATTAAAAGAGACTAAAAGTAAATTAATTAAAAGACACTAAAATCAGGAGATCCTGGCAGCTAACTGGAGAGCCTTCATCCTCGAGTAGATGACCTAACACCAGGGGAGGAGGATATTAGCTACTGACTAGAATGGAATTGGGCTAATCTAGGTATTGGAGGGGTTAGGAAGCCTGGGGTGTAATACGCATGACTGACTGAGACACTGAGGGCCTTCTGCTCAGATGTGCATATACTATCAGGACTTCTTGGGTGTGGGGCTCATAAACCATATCTATAAGTCTATTGGTCCTATCTACTGCGAAGCTGTAGGTACCTGGTAAGAGCAATAGATTCCTCCTGCTGGCTTTAAGGTGGGCCTGTCATTCCTATCTTTTTGTTGTCAATCAGAAAATGAGATGCGTGGGAAAGGGGACAGATCTTCTCATTGTTGACTGTTTCAGGTGTGACAAGTGGACAGCAAGGTATGCCTACAAGGAAGAAAAGTCTTGAACAAATTGTGAGAATGCATATTCAGGATCAGCCAGGGTTAGTATCTGCTGATCTGTGGTTGTATGATCCTGTAAAAAATATAAGAAACATTTGAGAATGTATGGTCCATGTAAGAGAAGGAGAATAATACAAATAAGAGGTTTAGTAAGTGGAAGAAGCCATATAGCCTAGCCACAAATATCTGTCCATGTATAATATGAACTCTAGAATGGAATGACAGGTTGGGGAGCAGATTACATTTAAAACTGGAGTAGTGATTATAACCTGTTAGCTCTTAGATTCATTTACTGATTGAAGTTATCTATTAAGTTTGATATTTTGTCAGAATACTCTCTAGTTTCAGCAGTAAGATAGAAACAGTTTGAAGGACAAATTTAGCTAAGAAATTTAGAACTCTGGCAGAACTCATAGATTTTACCATAGTTTTTTTCTAATGATCCCTAACTGTGGTCAACTACCCATGTAACTGAAAACTGACAGAAGGGGTCAGTGACTGGAATCTCTTTTCATATTTAGCTTTATTACTATGGCATTATTTTATACCTCTTTTGATTATGTGTTCCAGCTGGGTGTTTAAAACCAAGTTAAAGTGAAACTTGTGTCAATCAAAATCAACCTCTTATTGTCTATCAAGGTCAATTAATTTTCTTCAGGCATTACTGTGGACCATGCATAGAGAATTTTAGCTCTTCTTCAATGTCAGGGTGGCTTTGCTTGATTATGTTGCTTTTGGTGAAAGTGAGATAGATCTTTCCTTCTTTGTGATCCCTTCTTAGGCACATGGTACCTATTTGTCCTCTGGTATCTTACAGTTTGCCTGACTTACCAAAAGTGTAGGATCTGTTAGAAACATTTCTCTCATGTCCTGGATATTATTGACCTTGAGGGACCAGTGCCAAAATATTGGCTGTCCTCTTTGTCAGTTTATTTTTTAATTGTGTGTTTTAATTTTTAGTTGTTGAACATGAAGAAGAGAAAATCAGTGACAATGTTTGAGTAGAAGCAGTGCATTTAACTATTGTAATTTAGTCTGGACATTAAGCACTTTTGAAATAATATAAAGCAGTCAGAGGACTGTTATTTTTGTTTTATTTTTTGAGACAGAGTCTCGCTTTGTAGTTCAGGCTAGCTCTGAGCTCACTATGTAGCCCAGGCAAGCCTTGAACTCAGCAATCCTCCTGCCTCTGCCTCCCGAGTGCTGGAATTACAGGCATGAGCCACCACGCCTGGGAGGACTGTTATTTTTTACCAACCATGGTTGTTTTCAATCCCTGTAGAATGTTAACAGACAATAGTATATTATATAAAGAAACTAGATCAAGAGCCACATATAGTATTTTAGCATGACAATCATGATGACATTTATCTTCATAACACTTACATGTCTGTCTTAGTATGAAATAGTCTTTTAGCTAAATACCTCTATTTTTTTTTTTTTTTTTTTGAGACAGGGTCTCGCTTTGCAGTTCAGGCTGGCCCTGAGCTGATTCTGTAGCCCAGGCAACTCTTGAACTCACAGCAATCTTCCTGCCTCTGCCTCCCCAGTGCTGGGATTATAGGCGTGAGCCACCATGCCAGGCACTGTGGTATGTGGTGTTGATTGCTGGTGGGTGTGAGTCACCACACCCAGTATTGTTATATGTGGTTACTGGGATCAAACCAGGGACCTTGTGCTTGCTAGTCAGGCACCAGAACCACTGAGCTAAATCTCCAGCCTTAAATACCTCTATTTTTATTTCAAGACTAAGTAACATAAAGAAAAACTCTAATTTGTTATCTTTCAGTAGGATGCCAATTAAAGAGAACATACAGGGCTGGCAATTTAACTCAGTGGTTCTGGTGCCTGCTTGGCAAGCACAAGGTCCCTGGTTTGATCCCAGTAACCACATACAACAATACCAGGTGTATGTCCACCAGCAATCAGTACCACACACCACAATGCCAGGCATGGTGGCTCACACCTGTAATCCCAGCAATCCTTGGGAGGCAGAGGCAGGAGGATTGCTGTGAGTTTGAGGCTTGCTTACCCTCTAATTTTAGTGAGTGTCATTGCTTGGACTGTTTGGTGGCTAAGGACTTTTAAGTGTTGCCACACACGTAGCATATATGCCATATATATGTTTAAGAAAAACTATTATTTGATTGATTTTCTCTTGTTTGCTTGACATGTATCTCCCTCCTCACAAGTAACTAGAGCACAAGAGAAAGGAAAATACCTGAGTTGAAAAAAGGTTATCATCAAAAACATCTTGGAAGTAGGCTGGGGATTTTGCTCAAGTGATACTGGGCCTATCTTGGAAGCACAAGGGCCTGAGTTTGATCCCCAGTACTGAAAAAAAAAAAAAATCTTGGAAGACTTGTATACACTGAAGGCATGAATGACATTTAGTATACCATGAAATGACAATGAGTACCATAGTTTGTCCCTTTGACTCTTGAATTCATTTTGTACCAAGAGCATTTTTAATAAGCCTTAGTTTTTTACAGAAATTTAATTATTTGATCATGACCAGTGTGTATATATATCACAACAGCAAGTTTATAATGTATCTTTATACTAGGCTATGGAAATTATTGAGGTTCCCTTTGTGAACAAAGGCTAGAATAAATTTTTTCCCAGGCAGACCTTGGGGAGTGCTGTTCAGTAGTTTTTTTAAGCTCAAAGTTCTTTAGTGCTTTCAGCAAATTTTTTAGATGACCCATGACAACCAGATCAGCAAAGTACAAATTATTTTTGACCAATGAGAGATTTTTAAGTCATTATACATAGTGTAAAACCAGTTTTGATGTTATTTGTATCATCTGGGAACCTGGGGGAAACTTTTTTTGAAACAGGGTCTCGCTTTGTAGTTGGGACACAGGAATCAGGCAAGGACATGGGGTGCTGGTTTGTATCTATTGTTTCAGGTTCAGAACTCCATATCTGAGTCTCTTTTCCTTTAGACCCTCACACGCTAAAAGAGGGCAGTTTAATATTTCTGTAAAACCCGGATGGCTCAAGATGGCAGAGTGAGAAAAGCAGGTAATTTCTCCCTCCCCATAGTGTGTTGTTCCTAAACTGGAGTTTAAGGGGGATAAAAGCAAAGTCGAGTGGAGAAAGCAAAGTCGCTAAGAGATTTCCCCCTCAACAAAGGATCTGAGGCAAGTATCAAAGAGAGTGAAAGGAAAACGAAGAGGGAGTGAGGGAGCAAGTGAATTCCCTTTCCCTCAGCTGGAGCCGGACCCCAGCGAGGGGAGGGGAGGCTGACCCTGCGGAGACTTCCACACTCGTGACTACTGATAGCCCACAGCTCGCCTCCGAGAAATGGGCTCACGGCACGGAGCAGAGCCACGCAGGACCACATCGGCTGCCCTTAAACGCCTATAACTTGGTTCCGGAGAGAGGACAAAGGATCAGTCCTACAAGCATGGAAGCCCCGCCTACCTGCCCTGCTGCCCAAGCAGTCCCTCCTTTATTTGCTAAGAGGAGTGCTGTGTAGTAGGTGT
>PVIC010048983.1:0-13306 GCA_004025085.1 Thryonomys swinderianus
AAAAAAAAAAAAAAAAAAAAAAAAAGAATTATAAATACACATTTAAGAGGTTATCTATAGCAAAATAAAAAAGAGAATTTGGCCAACTATTTTGATTCATGTACTACTAAAAATAGCTTTTTCATAATTTTCTCAAAATCAGCAGTAGATTCTTTTTTTTTTAGTCTTTTTGAGACAGCATCTTGCTTTCACCTGGCACTGTGGTATGTGGTTACCAGGGATCGAGCTTAGAAGCTTGCCCTTGCCAGGCAAACACCGGAACCACTGAGCAAAATCCCCAGCCCTAGATTTATCTTTTGAGTAGTGTTTGTTTATCTTTTGAACTAGCCAAATAAAAGTGTAGAATTTTAGAGTGTTGATAATTGACATTGGGACAGCACATATACACACCTGTATTCATGTACATGGCCTTGGACTCACTGTGTAACCCAGGGTGGCCTCAGACACTTGGCAATCTTTCTGTCTCAGGCCCCTGGGAACTGGGATTACAGGCACATGCCACCACATGCAGTTCTGTATATTAGTGACGCAGATAATAGCCACACTAGGAATATATAACAGAGAAGCAGAGGCTCAAATTCAAGCATTACACTATCATTTTTCCAGATATTTATCAAATCAGGAATTGTTTATCTACTGCATATAATAAAGAATCAACACAGTAAATATTTTGTGTAAGTACAACTATCTATCCTGTTAGGTAAACTATCCATTAACATGGGCAAAATGAAAGAAAGAAACTGAAAAATCTTAACTGTCCTTCAAAAGATACCTTGATGCTCTTTCAGTCAAGTGGCAAAGCAAGCAATGTAAATGTTTATTAGTAAGGTTTATTTTCCCTCTGAATGCTCCTCAGCATTGCCTACTCAGTGCTTCAGCAGGTCACATTTTCCAGAGACAAGTTTTACAAACCATATGCAGATCTCTGATGGCTGTTGTGAAATCCCACTCAACACAATTTAGTATTTGGGATCTATTTATAGAAGTCCTGCTATGTGAACATTTTTAGCCTGTACGATGTCAGCCTGGTAGTTTTCATGCAAGTAAGAACACGATTTATTGCAGCCTCCAAAATGGTGCTGGCATCAAAAGTGTCCTTCACACTGAAGAACTTGTGACTGAAGAACTTGCAGCTCAGCAATGACCATGGAGGCAACAGCAAGTGACAGCACCAGTGGAAAGCCAGCATAATGGAGGCGGAAGTCACTGCTGAGCAGCTCAGAGGGAAAAGGTATCTGGGAGTCAAGCTAATCTTCCTTGTGGCATGAAGATTCTGCCAAACTCAGATAATCTGGGCTGCTGTGGTTATTTGTTGTTGTTTAATGGCAATCGCGTTACAAACTCCTATTTTACTTTTCCTTTTCGGTGATTTGAGATAGGGTCTCTCTTTGTAGTTCAGGCTGTCCCTGAGCCTACTATGTAGCCCAGGCAATCCTCCTGCCTCTGCTTCCCAAAAGCTGGGATTACAGGCATGAGCCACCACACTTGGTATTGTGATATGTGATCAAACTCAGGGCCTTGTGCTTGCCAAACAGCTGCTGGAACCACTGAGCTAAACCCCCAGCTGATTCCATCTATTTTTCTAGCACCATCTCAAAATATTTTCTGACATTTTCATCAAACTGGTCTAGGCCAGTGATGGTGAACTTTTTACAGCTTTCAATGGTACAAACAACCCGCTGTGACGTGTGTGTCATAGGTTCAACACCACTAGTCTGTGCTTTTGCCCAGATTCTTAAAATACATTACATAGTAGCCCCAAAAAGTTGAGGTTAAGAAGGTTAACAGAATTCAACAGACCGAGGGTGTCATTTCAATCACCCAGGTACCGAGAACATTTTGGAAGAGAGAGAAGCCTGGCTCTAACACCTGTGAATGTTCCTAAGGAGCCTACAAATAAATTTGAGGAAGGTGAAAATAAGAAAATATGATACGGTTCTCTCAGTTTATTCAGCGGTATGAATAGACAGGTTGAGTAGGACATAAACTCTTGCCGATTTACAGATTACACTGAAGTCCCCTTAATGAATATGGAAATAAGGGAAGTCTAAAGGTCATGTTGGAATTCATTGTAAAGTTCTATAATGAGGGCTGGTATTTAGCTCTGTGGTGCCAGCGCAAGGTCCCAAGTTCAATCCTCGGTAACCACATGCCACAATGCTGGGCATGGTGGCTCATGCCTGTCATCCCAGCACTCGGGAGGCAGAGGCAGGAGGATTGCTGAGTTCGAGGCTTGCCTGGGCTACATAGTGAGCTCAGGGCTAGCCCGAACTACAAAGCAAGACCCTGTCTCAAAAAAAGAAAAAAAAATCTATAGTGAATCAGAAAGGAAAACTCCAGAGATAATTTAAAGAGATAGAATGGCTCCCAACACTACAAGACACGACTAAGAAAGGCAAAATGTGGCACTGTATGTTACAAAAAAGAATATTCATCAGAATGTGGATGGGAAGACAAAAAAATTCTGGGCACACAAAGAGGAGAGTCCTGGAACACTGCTGGTAGCTTCATTTGAGCCCTTGGAAGAGAAGATTCCTTGACGGAAGGTATCAATTTGTCAATGCCAGTACCGAAAATATTCTATGTGTTCTACACGTGCTGATTCACTGATTTCTCAGGAAATACCATGGCCAAGATGGTGATACATGCCTCTCATCCTACCGCTTGGGAGACTGAGGCAGGAAGGAACACATAGTGAATTCAAGGCCAGCCTGAACTACATAGTGAAACACTGTTCCAAAAAAACCCAAACACACCACGTAGGACTGTGTTGGCCAATGTTTTTTTTGTTTAAGAAAGAAGAAGAGGTTTCGAAGCAGACACAGATGAGGACACAGATGTCTCAGGGGAAAGTTGCTGGGGCTCTAAAGGGTCTGAAATAGGGGCACGAGGTGCTGCCCCGGGCTCGCTCTCTGGCGCCCTGGACCCACCCGGTCTCTGCTCCTCCAGACGAGGCCGCTTCAGCAGCCTCTCCCGCTCTCTGCAGCACAGGCTCAGGCGCGATTCCTCCGCAGAAGCTGCCTCCAGCCCCAGGTTCACGGCACTGCATTCCAGCAAAGTGGAATCTGAATCTAAATTGCAGTTTCTGGGGATGGCAGGAGGGGTAGGTAAGGGGAAGTTTAAAAGAATGAAGATCTGCTCTGTACGTGTACATAGTCCCTACAACGAATGTAACGCAAACATGTGCTAATAAATTTTTTTTTTAAATCACAATTTCTGGGCTGGAGGCATAGCTCAGAGGAAGAGTGCTTTCTTGGCATGTGTGAGGCCAAGAGTTTGAGCCCCAAACCTTACAACAATAAACAAATACATTTAATTAATAAGGAAATAAATTATAAATTGCTTTTAAAAGATTATCTTTCCCACCTAAATAAGGAGTCCAGCAAGCAATCATTTCCCTGTGGGCAGTAATGTAAGGCCACAATATAAAAACAGGAATACTGTAGAACTGCATTTAAAGAAGGAAGGAGACACAATTAGGGAGGGTCACTACTTTTAGAGGACTTTAATCCACGTAATCTAGAAAACAACCCCAAATGTATCTACTACACATTAAGACTTTTTTGTTTTTTTACAGTATTAGGGATGAACTTAGACTCTTGTGCTTCCAAGCTTGGTGCATTATCACTTGAGCCAAATCCCCAGCTCCATATAGGACTATCATTAACCCCCTTTTCCAGATGAGGACATTAAGGCATTCAGGTCTCAAACCTAGTTAATAGCAGACTCAGGATCTGAATGAAGTCAATTCTGTCTGATATTCCAATTCCTGTGATGGTTTTAGTTCTCATGGTAAACTAATAAATTGGCAATTTTGTTCATATACCATTATGATGAGGCCAATCCTAAGAAATGACTCTGTTGTTAGTATACCGGTAAAATTGGGTTTCAGAGAACCTTTAGATTAAGCTGAAACTAGTGATGAAAGTCAGAATGATTATACTTTCCACCATTCAGGTAATACTCCTTCCTAGGAAGTTTTTAAAGTCCAGCTGCTAACATTTCTAACATAACAATCCTCTGCATGTTTTACTGCATGATTTTGTGTTTCTCTGTTAAATCCTTTTAAAAAGAAAACTAGCTGAGCCGGAGATTTAGGTCAGTGGTTCCATCACTTGACTAGCAAGTGCAAGGTCCCTGGTTCAATCCCTGGTAACCACATACAGCATGGTGACTCACGCCCACCAGCAATCAGTACCACATACCAGAATGCTAGGCGTGATGGCTCACGCCTATAATCCCAGCATTTGGGAGGCAGAGGCAGGAAGATGGCTGAGTTTGAGGTTTGCGTGGTTTACATAAGCTCAGGGCCAGTCTGAACTACAAAGCGAGTCCTTGTCTCAAAAAAAAAAAAAAATTAAAAAAAGGAAAAGAAAACTTGGTTTTTGTTTCCAACTTTAAGAATTTCTGTTTTCCATTCATTCCGCACTTATTTTTAGTGTCAATTATGTGCCAAGCAATATGCTACGTTCTGTGAATGTAGTGAGCAATATAGGCATTATTTTATCCCTAAACTACTACAGTTTAAAATTTCAGTCGAGTAGTATTCTTCTAGCAGATTTTGAGGTAATGGGAATGAAGGGAAAAGATAAAGTGAAAAAGCGATGTGTGGTTTTTTTATTTTTGTTTTTCCCACAGAAGAGATGAAGAAAGGGTGCAGAGAAGTATTAAAAATAACCCAGGGCCAGAGTTTTAGCTCAGGTTCCAGCGCCTACGTAGCAAGAGCAAAGTCCTGAGTTCAATCCCTTGTAACCACATACAACAATACCAGGTGTGTTGACTCACGCCCACCAGCAATCAGTACCACACACCACAGGGCAGGGTGTGGTGACTCAGGTTTGTAATCCCGGCACTTGGAAGGTAGAGCCACGAGGATTGCTGTGAGTTCAAGGTTAGCCTGGGATACATAATGAGTTCAAGGCCAGCCTGAACTACAAACCAAGACCCTGTCTTAAAACCAAACCACACCAAACAACAACAACAACAAAACCCCACAGACAGATTTCATGAGTGCTTGTTAATACATTAATCATAAGAGCAATGTCTTCTTTTTTAGTATATGTGCTGCCGAAGCAAGCACAAGAGCAATGTCTT
Organism: Thryonomys swinderianus; assembly: GCA_004025085.1. NCBI lineage: Eukaryota > Metazoa > Chordata > Mammalia > Rodentia > Thryonomyidae > Thryonomys > Thryonomys swinderianus. The sequence continues at coordinate 5,095 of PVIC010048983.1, forward strand.
CTTCCTCACATCCCCTGGGGAAAAGTAGTCTGTTACATAAATAAAGTAAATCAAAACAAATTTGGCTAAAGAATAACTAGCATCAGCAAAACTCGAAGACTTACGTGATTACAAGCTTTCTGACATATCTGAAATTCACTGCTTCCTATTAATCGACCCACAATTGTATATTTATAATATGTTTTTACAAATGCAACTCCAACTGATAGAGCCACATGAACCTCAGCGCGCTTATTTTCTCAGAACACTGCTGAGTTTTCGTCTATCCTAAAAACAAACTCAGATTCTTTACAAGCACTGTTTTCCCCCAGAGACAGTGACAAGTCTGGCTCATTGGAGAAGAGCAGAAAGTGCAAGTCGCCAAATCAGAGTGAAGAGGGAGAAGTACAGAGAAGAGTCCAGAGGGGTAAACAAGGACATCCGGGCCTCATAAACCTGCGTAGAGACTAGGCTTGTCCTCTCAGCAATGGGGAACCATGGTCGAGCTTTGCTGTGATGAATGCAAAGATCTGATGTACTCATTGGAAGAAATCATTCAGGATCATTCAGAACGAAATAGATGAGGGTAAGAATAGAACCAGAGAAACCTGTTAAACGACACTGTCAAAAACTAGAGGAAACATTTTGTTAGCCTGGACTTGAGGGGTTACGTGGACGTGCTGAAATTTCATTGGACTTGGATACATTATGTTTATAGAACTAATAGAACTCCCTGAAGGAAGTGTATGAGGGAAAGAAAGAAGCCCTGAGTGACCCAAGGTCAGTGGAGTGGAAGGTTAGTTCCGATCGCCGAGGAGAGGAGCCCTTGGAAAGGAGGAGTTCGGGAGGAGGAGCACAGAGGACTCGGCAGGTAGGAGCTGTCGTGTGATCGAAGCTCGGGAGAATGGCCAAGGCCAAGAAGATACACAGGGCAGGCGGTATTTAAAACCACGCAGCTGACAGCAGCAAGGAAATGAGCAGCATAGCTAAGGAAAAGGCCAAGGGTCAGGTGTCGAAGTGCCCGGCGTTCAAAGTGCTGGGAAGGATGAGCAGTGGAGAAGAGCCAGGAAAGAGCAGGGAGCTGGGGGCCGCTGGCCTAGTCACTTGCCTTCTCAGTAGGACATCAAACACCCTGTACCCACAGTTTAAGGAGGGAGAGGCTCATTCCGGCTCATAGTCTCAGAACATGTCAGCACGCTTAAAACAGCAGCGGCCTGGTGGAAGGGCCCAGGCAGAGGACAGCCACTCTTGCTGCTGTAGGTACCTAAGCAAGTTGGGCTTCTTGTAGGCAGTGGGACGGGGCTGGCCCTCAAAGAGCCCACCCAGAGGAGCCAACAGAGAGGACAGTCAAGGAGACCTTTACTGAAGGTCAGCATTACCAAGAGAAAACCACCCACCCACGGAGGATGGGAAGCCGTTGTTGGTATAAGTAGGCTCCAGTCTCGGGGGGCCAAGGTTTTAACCCACCCCTCCCGGGAAAGACTCTTGACTGAAAATCCTTGTACACCTGTTACATGGTTTGCTCTCCCACCGGATGCCCCTTTCAACAATATTACTAAGTGACCGTACTTGTAATCTTATTGGTCGATCCCGGTCTTGTCCATCTTATAATTTCTCGTGGGACCAATATTACCTAAAGCTTCTGTACTTGCAATGTTACTGGTAGGCCACAGTCTTGACCCCATCTCGCCTCATGGCTCTGTTCCATAAAAGCCCCTGGGAAGTGCGGTGAATGGGTTCACCCACTTTGGGGTTCCCTTTCTGTCCCTCATAGAAACTTTCTTTTTCAATAGAGCTTTTCTACTCTTAACCTCCATTGCTCCTAGAATTCATTCTTTGATTTTAAAGAAGAGGAACTCACAGGTTGAGAGTTAGGCTTGCCCTCTGTGTCACTGTCGTGGTCATGAGGAAGCAGAAAACGTGAAGGAAGGAGCCGGGAGGCAGATCTACCTGACCCCCGCCAGCCGTCTCTCCCTATTAGGCCCTACCCTCCAACAGCACGCTCAGCCTCTAAACTTAGCAGAGGGGATTCCACTGGTGAGTATAAGGCCCCCACCATCCAACCCCTCCCACAAACTCCTCCTGTGAATGTATGATGCCTTCGGGGAACTTTCTGGATTAGACCACAACACCGAGAGAAGATTTAAAAAGAGAAAGACTGTCGCATGAAATGCTGTGAAGAGGCCTAGCAAGACCAGTATTGGTTTGCCAAGATAGAGATCACTGTTGGGTCTCAACAAAAGCCATCTTGGAACAAGAGTCCATTCCTGTATTCCAGTTGCTTTGGTGCTGGAATGAAGTGGATGAAATGTCGAAATTCTGGAAATGGAAGAGTTGGGTTAAAAAGGTGAGAAGACTTGGATTGGGGATTTACCTCAGTGGTTCTAGCCTCTGCCTGGCAACCGCGATGTTCTGAGTTCAATCCCTGGTACCACATGTCACAATGTTGGGCCTGGTGGCTCACACCCATAATCCCAGCACTCAAGAGGCAGAGGCAGGAGGATTACTGCGAGTTCGAGGCTAGCCTGAGCTACACAGTGAGTTCAGAGTCAGCCTGAACTACAGAGCAAGGACCTGTTTCAAAAACTACAAAGAAAAAGGGGGAAAAAACTACAAAATAAAAGTGAGAAGACAGTATAAATAGATTTTTTTTTCTGAGACAGGGTCTCGCTTTGTAGTCTAGGCTGGCCCTGAGCTCACTATGTAGCCCAGGCAAGCCTTGAACTCAGCAATCCTCCTGCCTCTGCCTCCTGACTGCTTGGATTACAGGCATAAGCCACTGTGCCTGGCATTGTGGTATGTGGTACTGATTGCCAGTGGACATGAGTCACCACACCCGGAATTGTTGTATGTGGTTACTGGGGATTGAACTCAGGACCTTGCACTTGCTAGGCAGATGCCAGAACCACTGAGCTAAATTTCTGCCCTTAAAATAGATATTTTCAATGGACTATTTCAATAAAAGAAAGGAGGCAAATGTGGTGTTAGTCAAAAGGGGATGAAAACACTAGAAAGAATTTGTATCCTGCTGTATGCTGAGAATAACCAAGAAAAAAATGAAAAAATTGTGGATACAGGGGATATGCTAGTTTGAAATGACTGACAGACCCAAAGGACAAGACCTAATTAATACACACAGAGAAATGTTGGCTTTAGAGGTGAACCCTGGTGGGTATACAGGTAACAGAAATAAAAAGCCAAGTACAGGGCTGGAGTTATAGCCCAGTGGTATTGCTTATTGGGTTGAATCTCTTGTGCTAAAAAGAAAAAAAAAGGACCAGGGATTTAGCTCAGTGGTGCGGGATCTGCCTTGGAAGCACAAGGTCCTGAGTTCAATCTCCAATAACCACATATCATAATGCTGGACGTGGTAGCTCATGCTTGTAATCCCAGCATACTTTAGGAGGCAGAGGCAGGAGGATTTCTGTGAGTTCCAGGCTTGCTTGGGCTACGTAATGAGCTCAGGGCCAGCCTGAACTACAAAGTGAAACCCTGTTTCAAAAAAAAAATTGGGCTGGGGATTTAGCTCAAGTGGTACCACGCCTACCTTGGAAGCAGAAGGGCTTGAGTTTGATCCCTGGAACTGAAAAAAAAAAAGAATAAAAAGAAAAAAAGCATGAAAGAAATGAAGTGGTTTTCTTCTAATTGCTTCTATTTTCTTAAAGAGGGAGGTCATTATCTAAAACTGAGAAGTAGGGTAGGGATGTTCAAAGTTTGAGGAGCAATGAAAAACTGTAAAATACAGCAATATTGTATATATATATGTATATATATGCTGTATATATATATAGTTGTATATATTGCTGTATATATTGCTATATATATTGTATATATTGCAGAATATAGCAAGATTGTTAAAAGAGAGTAAGTTTTTGAAGTATGATCCGTCAACATAGTTGCATTCTGTTCTACAGCAATGTCCAACAGCTCAATGCTGATATGAAAAAGATGGAGAACTTGGGCCAGACATTTAGCTCAGTGGTTCCGGCGCCTGCCTCACAAGCGCAAGGCCTTGAGTTCGATCCTGGTAACCACATACAATGCTGGGTGTGGTGACTCATGCCCACCAGCCATTAATACCACACACCACAGTGCCGGGCATGGTGGCTTACGCCTGTCATCCCAGCACTCTGGAGGCAGAGGTAGGAGGATTGCTGAGTTCGAGGCTTGCTTGGGCTACCTTGTGAGCTCAGGGCCAGCCTAACTACAAAGCGAGACCCTGTCTCAAAAAAAAAAAGTGGAGAACCACAGTTGTGCCTCTTCTGTGAGTAAGACGGAAAGTGAGAAGAGCAAAGCAGATAAGCATGTATGCAAAGCAGTAACTGATTACAGTAAATCTGCACAGCACACGGAGGAGAGATAGTAATGCAAATGGAAAAGTGGACAGGAAAGCGGTATAGTCACTACACTGGCTGCTCAGACGAGCTTGGCTGGGCATGGTGAATAGCTATAAAGAGAAGAGATGATTGGTCAGAAAAGTATGCAATTCTAGAAATCAAGATTTCTGGAGGTGGTATAGTTATGTGGCAATAGTAAGTTCTCTAAAGTTATAATGTCACGATGGTTGTTCTTCCAAAATGGAGTGAAACAAAATAATACTGGAAATGAGGAGATTAAGGGATGAGAGGTGGGGATGTTTACCGTGATGAGTTTTGTGATAGGTGGGGCGGGGTTCCCAAGCATAGAACACGGGGTAGTGGCGGAGAGAGAGAAGAGTGGGTGCTGGAGTATCTGTTGAACAAGGAGGAGCTAGCAAGAGACTGGTCGATGAGCAAAGAACAGGGAAGGCAATGATCTAATACAGCATGAGCTTTTATTTGTTTCCTTCATTTTCTTTTACATTTAGGAAGTAAGAATGATAAGAAAAATTCAAAAACAATAAGAAACAAGGCATCATCTCTTCTAAGTCAATGTGAATGAGTTGTGGAAGAAAATAATGGCAATGGCTTGGGAGGACTGAGGAGGAAGAGGAACCACAGATCCCAAGGCATACTGCGGAGAAGTTTCTTTGGATAGGAAGAAGCAGAAAGTGACTCAAACTGGCGAACATTCTAGACTTTGTGACTGACAGTGACTGAGGTAGCTTAGGCCTGTTTGCTCTAAAGTATATTTAGCCTCATCGTCTTAATTCTGGTGGTTACCTAAAGGAAGATGAGTCTCTGTCTTTATGTACTATGCAATATGCTAGATTTCTTAGGTCTTTGTAGGATTGAGATAGGGAGTACTGTGCTCATTAGCTAGTGGCAGCCTTGCTAGGTATATGGTCTTCCCTTCAGTCTTCCTGAACATGGAATGATAGGAGGAAGAGGGCTAACTTTACTCACATCAATGAAGCTCTCAAGGTTTTGTTTAAATCCTTCTCAGTCTTCCTACGAATAATTCCATTCAGCTATCAAGAACACATTCTCTTGGAAAATTCCTTTCTTTAGTGTCTAAAGTCATAAACTGTGGCTCCCAGGCACGTGGACCAGTGGCTTAATTGCTTGTGCTGTAGGCTGTTCCTAAAGGAATCCTGCAGCCTAGAGATGGCATTGGCCTTTCCGAGATTAAGCCAGTGAAAATTAATGTGATATAATGGCCCTGTCCCTAAGAACCTGAGTCACGAAAAGTCACATAACTGATGTTTGTTAAACTTCTTAGACTTTTATTTAAAAATAGCATGTATGAAAATAATAACTGTTTTTAATGTGTTTTCTTTTTGACAGTTGCAATCTTAATTTCAGTATTGTTGCCAAACACATATTCATATTTAGTCCAGATATAGTTTAAAAATAAAAAGCAGCTCAGTGCAAATGAAATTCACAGTTTTGAAAAACAAAACACAAAGAAAAATGTGCAGGCTATTAAGTGTTTATCTAACAATGAACTGTACTGAATAAATAGTAGGAGGGCTATCGTGCAAAGAATTGCAACTCATGTCCTAACAAGCTAACAGCTATTAAAAGAACCCGAGCAAGTGCCTTCAGCCCTTACCTCAATCTCTTAACACAAACTCCTGACACAGAATGACGTCTGGAACAATGGCTATTTTCTTTTCACATTTCAAGGTGAAGGTGCTGATGCTTATGACTAAAGTTTGGAATGCCCAGATGGTTACGCTTGAAAACCGATCAAACATTCCTGAGTCTTGTCAGGACACAACATTCGGGCTAACGCAGGTGGTGAAAACAGAGAGTTGATTTCAGAACACATTGTTCTCATCACAGTTTTAAGTGAGTCTTGATGAAAGCCTAATTCAATGTGTGATAGGAAGACAACTGAAAAACAAGATTAATTAAAAGGTTTGAAGTAGGAAGGTTCTGGTAAAGTTTAAAAGAAATGGCTCTTCTTGCATGTCTCAATCTTTTCCATGTTTGCAACTCCACCTAGGTGTGTATATAGACATCACTCCTCCTGAGAAAAGCTGCCTACCCACATTTTTTTTCAAGTCCTTTCCCAAACTTGCTGCCAAAATCAACTTCCTCTGTTGCCATTCTAACAGTGTCACTCCGTTCCTAAAATTCCCTTTAATGGTCGCTGCTGGCCTTTGTGCAAGACACAGGCTTCTTGCCCTGCCTCGAGGACAAACACATCATTCCTGCCTAGATTTATTTAAAGCTCTTGCCTATTTTTGCAAATCCATGTGTTATTCCCCTGTGTAAACTGACTGCCTTTCAGGTTTTTTTGTTTCTTCATATTCACTAATGTTTAAGTGATAAACATTTTAGTCAGCTTTGGTCACTATACCTTCCTCATTTTATTTATATCCCTCCATCCTTACCCCAAACAAATACTAAAAACCTCTGCAGTTATTTGCCTTATTCAAACCTATGTTGAAATTTGATTATTTTTTGCAGAACTACGTAAGTACTCATCACATTGAAAGTAGCTAATAAAAACTAAACAGCATCAAAAACAGAATACACTTATAGGGTAAAAATAATACTGTGGAATTTCCCTAAGGAGTGAAAAGACTTCAGAATGAATCACAGGAAAAAATATGTACTATTGTTATCACGAGCAACTTTTCCTAGAGGAAAAAGTGCCCCAGATTCTGAAACAGCAGCAATGCTATATTCTTTTTTTCTTTATTTAGTTTTCTAGAAGACCTGAATTCAAATTTCACTCTGGATATTCATAAAATCTTTGCAAATATTCGTAAAAAGGAGATAACACTATCTATATGATATAGCAACTCAATATAATTTATAAGAAAAAGTGCTATATCAGTATAAGGTATTCTTATTACTTCCTTTAGAAGTGTTTGCCTTAGAACTTTCCCAAGATTTCCCCTTCCCCATGCAGATCTACCTGGAGGCAAATCTGGTAATACAGTTGTAGATCTATCTTCTAACTGGGAGACTGTCAAATTTGTCAGCACTATCAAATATTATTGCTGATAATTTCCTGTATTGTGATAGTCATCCCTTGGCATCTCCAGGGCACTGATTTTAGGACCTTTCTTGGGTATTAAAATCCATGGATGCTCAAGTGTTTTACATAAAATAGGTTACTGTGTACATCCTTCTGAATACTTTAAATCGTGTCTATATTATGAGTACTTATAATATCAGGTGAAATGTAAATGCTGTGTAAGAAGTTGTTATTCTGTATTATTAAAGGAATTTGAGAGTAATGATGACAAAAAAAAGCCTATGGGTGTTTAGTATAGACACAATTAAAAAAAATATTTTCTATTAGCAGTTGGTTGAATCCACCCACAGATGTAGAACTTATTTTTATTTATTTATTTATCTTGACCAAAATATGAAATCATCCAATGTGAGTCTTGCATCTTGCTTTTTGTCTTTGCAATATTTCAATGTATCTTTCTATATCAGTCCCATATTAACCAGGACTCTCTCCTAGCATAAAAATTAAAAATTCAAACCAGATTCAGTAAAAAAGGGGTTGTGTGGGTGGGGAATTTAGCAGTAGTTCTGGAGTATGCCTAGCAAGCACAAGATCCCTGGTTCTGATCCCCGGTAACCACATACAACAATACCCAGTGTGGAGACTCACGCCCACCAGCAATCAGTACCACATGCCACAATGCCAGGCACGGTGGCTCACGCCTGTAATCCCAGCACCGGGGAGGCAGAGGCAGGAGGATTGCTGAGTTCGAGGCTTGCCTGGGCTACATAATGAGCTCAAGGCCAACTTGAACTACAAAGCGAGACCCTGTCTCTAAAACAAACAAAAAAAGGGATTTCCTCTTTGCTCATTCAATGCAGGTCCAAGGAAACTGGAGGCC
>PVIC010048984.1:0-13325 GCA_004025085.1 Thryonomys swinderianus
GAACCACTGAGCTAATTCTCTGACCCCTGGGAAACTTTTCTTAACAGACCGTGTTCCTTGTTCTCAGATAATTCCCTAGCAATGAAATAAAATTCTAACATTTAAAAAATGTATTTGGCATACACTGTTGGACATAATGGCCCACTACTTCCTAAAAATGTGATTTTTTACAGCAATGCATGAGCTTTGTAGAAAATTGAAAAAAATACAGAAAAATATAAAGAAAAAATTAAACTATAATACCCAAACCTATAGTCAACCACTTTAATTATAAAAGGATTTATTTATTCATTCATTCATTCATTCATTCATTCTTTTTTTATTTTCTTGAGACAGGGTCTCGCTGTGTAGTTCAGGCTGGCCCAGAATTCACTATGTAATCCAGGTTAGCCTCAAATTTATGGCAATCCTCCCGTCTCTGCCTCTTTACAGCCACTATGCCCAGCATGAATTTATTTTTCAAATAAATATAGCCAACCTACAAGAACATCAAACATAAATCTTCCTCAGTGTTATTTTTTATCTTCCCAGCATTATTGCTCTCTCTCTCTCTCTCTCTCTCTCTCTCTCTCTCTCTCTCTCTCTCTCTCTCTCTCTATGGTACCAAAGATTGAACTCAGACCTTTGTGCTTTCAAAGTAGGCCCGGTACCACTAGAGCTAAATCCTTGGCCCTCCAGCATTATTTTTCTTACATGTACACATAATGTGAAAAGTAGATTAAATTTCTTTCCTTAGCAAAGTAGGGTGTTCATTTATTCAGGATAGCAAGCTGGTAACCACAGGGCTTTGGAGAGAAACTTACATGTACTCTCAATTGTAGGAGAACCATAACTGATAAATCCAAGATTTGTTTTGTGGTATCGGGGATTGAACTCAGGACCTTGGGCTTACAAGGTAGGCATGGCACTGCCACTAAACTAAATCTCCAGCCCCTGATAAATCTGCCAAAAAATAGGCTTAGGGAGACCAAGGGTGATGGCATAGACCTGTCATTCCAGCTACTCAGGAGGGTGAGACAGGAGGATTACAAGTTAGAGGCCATTCTGGGCAACTCTCTCAAAATTTTTTTTTAAAAATCAGTTGATAGTGTAGGTTAGTGGTGGAACATTTGCCTAGTATGTCTGGGGCCCTTTGTTTAAGCTCCCATAATGGGAAAGAAAAACAAAGAAAGTAAGGGATGGAAAGAAGATAGAAGTAGCTGCTGCTCTTCTGGTCAATCTAGATAAAACCAGATTGCCAAAAGGGCACACTCTGGGTTTTATAGGACTTATGCTTGATATTTACCCTGGATTAATGTTCTCAAGCTTGGGTGCACCTTAATATCACCTAGGAGAATTATAAAATTCTGAAGCTCAGGTTAAACCCCAAAATATATAAAGCACAATTTGTTGGAGTGAAACCCAGGTATCAGTAGTTTTTTAACATCCCCAGGTGGTCCTAATGTGTAGTCATCTTGGAAACCACTGCCCTAGAACTTACCAGTTCTTCATTTAGCATATTTATTAAACAAAGTGTCTCTGGGTATTCACAGAACCAAAAGCCAAATTTATTGGGCCAGGATCGACTTTTTAAAAATATAATGTCATTTCTACCTTTAAAGTATTACATAAAATAACTTCAGAAGAGCATTATAGGGAAGACATAAAATGGAATTTTAGTCACCTAAAGAGAAAAAAATCTTCTTAACTACTGGTACCTACTTGATTTTTTTTTTAAACCTAGAACTAGGTAGTCAGGCATGGTAACACATTGCTTGTAATCCCAGCATTCAGGAGACTGATGCAGGAAGATTGCTTTGAGTTCAAGGTCAACCTTGATTAGAGCAAGACCTTGTCTCTCTCTCTCTCTCTCTCTCTCTCTCTCTCTCTCTCTCTCTCTCTCTCACACACACACACACACAAAGTCTAGAGCTGGGCAATGGAAATTGGGTTTTTTCTGGTGTAACAAAAATTTTTATGGCTAGGCGTGGTGGCGATATACCTGTAATCTCAACACTCAGGAGGCAGAGGCAGGGGGATTGCTGAGTTCAAGGCTTGCCTGGGCTACATAGTGAGCTCAGAGCCAACCTGAACTACAAAGTGAGACCCTGTCTTAAAAAAAAAAAGAAAAAAGTTTTTAAAGATTATACTGTGGTAGTGATTTCATCAGTTTAGCATGGATAAATATACTAAAACCCACTTTAAATAGCCAAAGTGTATGTTATGTCAACTATATCTCAAGAAAACTTAAAAAATCTAGAGAAGGAAGAATCACACTTGGCATAAATAGTTATGACAAAGATATGTAAAATTAAAGCTTTATGGAGTTCTAATTCTAGTAAAACAAACCATGGTTGTTTCTTGTAGTGTGAACTAGTACAGTACTCTCAAGTAGAGTACTGCACATACAAGGTGATTTAGACAAGTCTCCGCTCTCTCTTTTTTTTAGATAAGGTCTTGCTTTGTAGTTCAGGCTGGCCCTGAGCTCACTATGTAGCCCAGGCAAGCCTCAAACTCAACAGTCCTCCTGCCTCTGCCTCCTAAGCCTCCTGAGCGCTAGGATTACAGGTGTGAGCCACCCACACCAGGCACTGTGGTGTGTGGTACTGATTGCTGGTGGGCATGAGTCACCATGCCCAGTATTGTTGTATCTGGTTATTGGGGATTGAACCAGGGACCTTGCGCTTGCTGGGTAGGCGCCAGAACCACTAAGCTAAATATCCTGCCCCAGACAAGTCTCTTAACCTCTGTGATCTCCAGTTTTCTCATCTATAAAATAAATATAACACCTACTTTGCACATAATTAATAAATTTTTGTTGACCTAAATGATAATATCAATATACACCATTTATTGGCTTCCCTATGTGCCAGACACTGTAAAAAGTGAAAAGACACTGTCCTGCCCTTACAGTACACAGAGTACCAGAGGAGACAGACATGCATAAAAAGGTAGTGGTGATTTGCATTATGCAAAAGCAGCTTGCACAAAGGGGAAGAAATACCTGAGTCAATCTGGGGAAATCCGTAAGACATCATTGAGGTGAAGATCACAATGGAGCTAAAAGTTCAAAGTTGAGTAGTAGCTTGTCACATAGTAAAGGGGCCAGGAGAAGCCAGACCTTTGCAGGAAATTCCATGCAGAGGTATAATGGTGTTTCATTATTGCTGAACTTTAAAGTGTGTGTGTGTGTGTGTGTGTGTGTGTGTGTGTGTGAAATAGTCTTTGCAGGAGATGAGGTGAAGTTAGTAGGTGGGAGTTTGATGCTGAATTACCTTTACACCACACCAGGAATTTTTGTTTTATCCCATAAATGTGATAATCAATGCAGAATTTAGAACTGATGTGTATGATGTCACCAGGATCTTTTCATTTGTTTTAGAGCGATTATTCTGGCAGCCACTAGGGAAATGGATTGGAGATTTTTTTTTTTCTTTTTGAGACAGGTCTTGCTTTATAGTTCAGGCTGGCCCTGAGCTCACTATGGTGCCCAGGCAAGCCGCCAGGAACTCAGCAATCCTCTTGTCCCTGCCTCCCAAGTGCTGGGATTACAGGCGTGAGCCACCACGTCCAGCATTGTGGTATGCGGTGTTGATTGTTGGTGGGTGTGTCTCCACACCCAGCATTATATGTGGTTACTGGGGATTGAACTCAGGACCTTGCACTTGCGAGGCAGGCGCTGGAACCACTGAGCTAACCCTCCGGCCCTGGATTGGAGATTTTGTCACTGGAGATAGTGAACAATTTGAAAGCTGTTGCAAAATTTGAGAGGATTGATAAATGCTTGACCTAGCACTTGGCAGTGCATGTGGAGGGAGATGAGGGCAATAAAATCACCAGGACTCTGACGAGGGTCAGAGATGGGTCAGGATGACCCCCTGGGACTCTGACTAAGGCAGCCCAGTGAGTGATGGTACAACTCACCATGATAATAAATACTGCCATAAACATCTTGGTTGGTCAGGCTCATTTCCACCCACATTATTCCGGCAAGAAGTTTGCGATTGGAAAGTCTTGGGGAGAGTTGTTTGGTTTGTTTGATGTAAAAACACAGAATGCCAAATCCCTCTCCCTGAGACTAAAATATTAATTGCTAGCTTCACCATTCCTGAAATTCAAGGTTTGGGAAAAACTGGAGGAGGACAGTAAGAACACAACTTTTTGCTACTGGTTTTGACAAGTGGTGGTAACCTAGGTAAGGATTTGGATGAACTAATGTATCATGTTCAGATCAGCCTGGGTTTTTCTCTTTCTCTGTGTTCTGGTGTGTTTGCTACTCAGATTACAGCGCGCAGATATCTGTGGTACACAGTGTACTGTTTCTGTGCTCCTGCGAGAGAGTAGCCTGGCTGCCCGGATGCCCTGAGCAGGCTGGGGGTGGGGTGAGTTCAAGTCTCGGGTTACAGGGTGTCCCCTGGGGCTAAGTGAAAGCTTGCTCTTTTGAAATGATCCCGGTTGGTAATTAACAACACATCAAGAATACCGCGTGTCAAATAAAGAGGATTTGTAGGCACAATACTGTTGGTAGCTGATTCTAATCTTATTCAAGAAAGCTGTGAACTCAGTGAACACTAGCGTTCTGCCAGGTAATGAGATCTAGTCCTTGACGCCTCCCAGACACACTGATTTTTACAGATTTGGACTTCTTGCTATTCTGGCTTCCACACCCTGCTGCCATTCTGTCCTTGAAATCAATGAATAGTAATGTAGTATATCACTAGCAAATGTCTGAATAGTAGAGCGTTGGTTTTGTTGTGCCTCCTGTTACAATGAAAATGTGCGCTGCATAAATTTAATCAGCTCCATCAATGTGTAAAGCTTTTTTTTTTTTTTTCCGAAAATGGATAAGCTTCTGAATAGTCTGCAGAGGGGCAGTGTTTGGGTATGTGGCAGGGCTTCTCACTAGGTGTTGCTTGAATACAATCAGACAGCGTCTCCTTGTTCGGAATATTGGTTCATGACAACGTTGGCTTGAACAAAGTGACCAGTCTCGAATGGCTGCGCGCACGGGGCTGCAGGTTGCTAGGGCTCCGGCTGTCCGCCGAAAAGGGGCGGGGTGAGTTGATGTGTTAGGGGGAAAAAAATGTAGTCTGCCTCTCCACAGAGGTAATGATTCGTGGAAAGAAATGCCGTTGAGCTGGAGGAAAGTGAGGATAGGTTGGGGTTTATTTTATTTTTTTAATTTTTTAATTTTTTTCTTCCCAATGCTGCGACGCGTTAACCCTGCTGCTGTTGGGACGTTCTCTGCTCAGCCTATTGGCTGAGCCCAGGAGCCGCTGTCTGCCAATCGCGTGATGAAAGGCAGACAAATCTACCCCGCCACCAGCACAAAACGGCGCGTAACCCTTGCGGCGCCGGCCCAGCCGCGCTGGAGCTGGCGCGGGGAAAGGGAAATAGGTGTCTCCAGCTGCTGTGCTGTTTGGGGCGGGTCGGCTGTCCTGCGCCTCAAGACCAAACAGAGAATTAGCGGGCTGCAGCAATGCTCCGCGAGGTGAGGAGCTGGGTAGAGACCTGGCGGGGGGCTGCCCTTTTGTTCCTCTTTTGCCACCTGGGTTATGTTCGTGGGCAAATCCGCTACCCGGTCCCAGAGGAGTCACAGGAAGGGACTTTCGTAGGGAATGTCGCCCAAGATTTCCTGCTGGATACAGAAAGTCTGTCAGCTCGCAGGCTGCAGGTCGCTGGAGAGGTGAACCAAAGACACTTCCGTGTGGATTTGGACAGCGGAGCCCTGCTCATCAAGAATCCAATCGATCGCGAGGCACTGTGTGGGCTCAGTGCCAGCTGTATCGTGCCCCTGGAGTTTGTAACCGAAGGGCCTCTGGAAATGTACCGAGCCGAGGTAGAGATCGTAGATGTGAATGATCACGCCCCCCGATTTCCGCGGCAGCAGCTGGACTTGGAAATCGGAGAGGCAGCTCCTCCAGGACAGCGCTTCCCCTTGGAAAAGGCTCAGGATGCAGATGTGGGGAGCAATTCCATCAGCAGCTACCGACTGAGCTCCAACGAACACTTTGCCCTGGATGTCAAGAAGCGCAGCGACGGCAGCCTTGTCCCAGAGCTGCTCCTGGAGAAGCCTTTGGATCGGGAGAAGCAATCGGACTACCGCCTGGTGCTGACTGCTGTGGACGGAGGGAACCCCCCGAGATCTGGCACTGCAGAGCTCCGGGTGTCGGTGCTGGACGTGAACGACAACGCCCCAGCCTTCCAGCAATCCAGCTACAGGATTAGTGTGTTGGAGAGCGCGCCAGCGGGCATGGTGCTCATTCAGCTCAATGCCTCTGACCCGGACCTGGGTCCTAGTGGTAACATCACGTTTTCTTTCAGTGGTCACACCCCTGACCGCGTGAGAAACCTCTTTAGCCTGCATCCTACTACTGGAAAGCTTACTCTTCAGGGGCCCCTCGATTTTGAGAGTGAGAATTATTATGAATTTGATGTGCGGGCTCGTGATGGGGGTTCTCCAGCTATGGAGCAGCATTGCAGCCTTCGGGTGGATCTGTTGGATGTAAACGACAACGCCCCCCACATCACTGTGACCTCAGAGCTGGGAACTCTCCCGGAGAGCGCAGAACCTGGCACTGTGGTGGCACTTATCAGTGTGCAGGACCCTGACTCTGGGTCAAATGGAGATGTGAGCCTTCGAATTCCTGACCATTTGCCATTTGCCCTCAAGTCTGCCTTCAGGAACCAATTTTCCCTGGTGACTGCTGGGCCTTTGGATCGAGAGGCTAAGTCTAGTTATGACATCATGGTCACCGCTTCCGATGCTGGGAACCCTCCTCTGAGCACCCACAGGACTATTTTCCTCAATATTTCAGATGTGAATGATAACCCACCCTCTTTCTTCCAGAGGTCACATGAGGTGTTTGTTCCTGAGAACAACCGCCCAGGGGATCTGCTTTGCTCCCTCGCAGCCTCTGACCCTGACTCTGGCTTGAACGCACTGATCTCTTACTCTCTCTTAGAGCCCAGAAATCGCGATGTGTCAGCTTCCTCCTTCATCTCCCTCAACCCCCAGACAGGAGCTGTCCACGCCACTCGATCATTTGACTATGAGCAAACTCAGACTCTGCAGTTTGAGGTGCAGGCCCGGGACAGGGGCAACCCGCCCCTTAGCAGCACAGTGACCGTTCGCCTGTTTGTGCTGGACCTCAATGATAATGCCCCAGCTGTGCTCCGCCCCAGGGCCAGGCCTGGTTCCTTATGTCCCCAAGCACTCCCTCCATCAGTTGGCGCTGGCCACCTAGTCACAAAGGTGACCGCTGTGGACTTGGATTCAGGTTATAATGCTTGGGTTTCCTACCAGCTTCTGGAAGCCCCAGATCCCAGCCTGTTTGCAGTTTCTCGATATGCTGGGGAGGTCCGGACAGCTGTTCCCATCCCGGCTGATCTCCCACCACAGAAGCTGGTCATTGTGGTGAAGGACAGCGGTAGTCCACCACTCTCTACCTCTGTTACTCTCCTAGTGTCCTTAGAGGAAGATACTCATCCGATTGTTCCTGATCTTCGAGAATCTTCAGCCCCCAGGGAAGGAGAATCCCGTCTGACCCTGTACTTGGCTGTGTCTCTTGTGGCAATTTGCTTCGTCTCCTTTGGCTCATTTGTGGTACTACTTTCCAAGTGTCTTCGTGGAGCTGCCTGTGGGGTGACATGCTTTCCTGCTGGCACCTGTGCCTGTCTCAGCAGATCACGAAGGAGGGAGGGGCTTCCTCCTTCCAATGGAATCCTCCGAATCCAGCTAGGGTCAGATGATCCTATCAAGTTTGTTGATGTGGGAGGCCACTCTCACGGCTGTACCCCCTTGGCTTCTGCACCCACTCGGAGTGATAGCTTCATGATGGTGAAATCACCCAGTGCACCTATGGCAGGGGAGCCTGTTCGCCCAAGCTGTCCACCCTCTGATCTTCTCTATGGGCTAGAGGTGAGACCTTTGCAGGCTCAGCCAATGCTGAAGTATTGTTCTGATCCAGGCAAATGGCTGGGCCGCATCCCAGAGAATACTGGCCTCCTTGTAAAAGCCCATAGCGATGTCACTGTTTCTGTAAGTTGTAACTATGTGATAGATTCTGTGTTTTAATAGTTCTATGATGAACAGGAAATTATAACAGATTAGCATTTGGGAGGGGGTATGTGCATTTGGAGAGTAAGGAATGAAATTCACTGATGGTCAAGAACCAGGCAGTTGAATCAGGGATGTAGCTCAGTGGTGCTGCCATCCTGAATTCAATGCTGATTCTGAAGGAAAAAAAAAAAAGCAGGCAGTTGTGGTAGCATGCTGGTGGAATGGGGGGCACAGGAATTTGAAGTGCACAGAGGTGAAACACACCAGGCAATTCTCTAAAGCTGCTTTCTCTGCTGTTCCACAGTGAAGTGGGCAGGTTCTGGGGAACCTTAACTCCAGGTTACAGTTTCCATTGGGTTGGAGAGGGGCTGAAATCTACCTCGTGGTATTGAGTGCTCCTTAACCCTCTGTGAACAGATGTCTCTATTTGATACACAACAGAAAATAAAAAACAGTAGAGAGCCAAGGGAGTTGAGAGGTACAAGTAAAGGTAAGAGTAGAAATCTTGTGGTCCAGGTCTTTACAACTTCTAGCCAAATGCCTGCTGGGATTTGAACTAGATATGTTAGTCTGGAAGCCAAGGTGCATTCCATTACCTCTTTGGGAAGAAACCAGGATGTGAAATCACAATGTCAGAAAACTGACTTGTAGTTAAGGAACTCGGAGCATCCATTCTGGCAGTCTTTAAGTACAGCTCTCCTGAATTTTGTGAAACCATAAAGCTTGGAAGCCATTCTTGGCTTCTGGCCACCCTCTTCGTATCCTATTTCAGCCCCATAAGTGTCCCCTTATCTACAAGCTCTGACATTCATTGCATAGCCTGAGTCGGGGTTCTCAGAAAAGCAAAGTCCTGGATTTATCAGCAATCACTGAGTTTTTCTCAAAGCACTGTTGTAGTCTCAGGGCAAGACTTTGAGGGTCCTAATAAAGCTTTCTCTCACTCTACCATCATCTGGCAGGATGGGGGAGGGGAGGAAAGAAACACGTGGGCTGTGCCTCTCAGGACCAAGTTTTGTTGGTTCAAGGGAAGTAGTGGAAGCTTCTGGAGTCATGCAGGAAGTTGCTGGGACAGAACACTGAGGAGTTCTGTATCACTTTGTCTTCCCTGTTGAGCGCCATCTGAGCTGTCAAATGTTGCTGCCAAGGGGGCTGGATCAACCTGCAGCACGAAATAAGTGGGGAGGTGGCAGGCTTCTGTGACACAGATTTGCAATGCCTGTTCCCAAGGTTTCCAGGGCTGAGGCGACTTCATAATTGGTTGGGAGCAGACAGACTTTTTGGCCAATCAAACTCCGAGCCGAGGTGGGGGATCTGCTCTTCCCACCCGCCTCTTCGCCTCCAGCTCCCCAGCTCCACTCACATTTAACTCCCCTTCCCCCTACCCACCCCCGCCATTCAGTGACTAAGAACTGCTGCAGGCAGGCAGACCTCGGAGCAGTTTTTAAGAGGCTGGAAGGAACCATAAGAGATTTTAGCTGCTGCACTCCAAGCCCTGGGTCTACTTTGCAGACAGGACAGCAGAGTTACTCTCCAGGAAGGGACTTCTGGGTCATGGGGCTCAAGACACCCCCACAGCTCCCTGAGAAATGGCAAGTGCTGTGCATGTTGTCCTTGTGCTGCTGGGGCTGGGTGTCTGGGCAGCTGCGTTACACAGTGGTGGAAGAGTCTGAGCCGGGGACGCTGGTGGGGAATGTCGCTCAGGATCTGGGCTTACAGGTGACAGATCTGCTGAGCCGCCGTCTGAGGTTGGGCTCTGAGGAGAATGGGCGTTTTTTTTCCCTGAGCTTAATGAGTGGTGCTCTGGCTGTGAGTCAGAAGATGGACCGAGAGAGCCTCTGTGGAGCCAGCACCAGCTGCCTGCTGCCAGTGCAGGTGGTGACTGAACACCCCCTGGAGCTCATCCGTGTGGAGGTGGAGATCCTGGATCTCAACGACAACTCTCCCAGCTTTGCCACTCCCCAGCGAGATATGCGCATCTCAGAATCAGCGGCCCCTGGGGCACGATTCCCACTAGATAGTGCCCAGGATCCGGATGTGGGCACCAATACTGTAAGCTTTTACACGCTAAGCCCCAGCAACCACTTTTCTTTGAATGTGAAGACCCTAAAAGATGGGAAGCTATTCCCAGAGCTGGTGCTAGAGCAGCAGCTGGATCGTGAAACTCAGGCAAAACATCAGCTGGTGCTCACTGCTATGGATGGCGGAACCCCAGCCCGCTCAGGGACCTGCTTTATCTCCATCATCGTGCTGGACGTCAATGATAATGCTCCGACCTTCCAGTCCTCAGTTCTCCGCGTGGGACTCCCCGAGAATGCACCCATAGGCACACTGCTGCTCCGCCTCAATGCCACTGACCCAGATGAGGGCACTAATGGCCAACTTGACTATTCTTTTGGAGACCACACATCTGAGGCAATACGGAATCTCTTTGGCCTGGACCCTAGCAGTGGAGCAATCCATGTGTTGGGTCCAGTAGACTTTGAGGAGTCAAATTTTTATGAAATTCACGCGAGAGCCAGAGATCAAGGACAGCCAGCCATGGAGGGCCACTGTGTGATTCAAGTGGACATAGGGGACGCCAATGACAATGCTCCTGAGGTGCTGCTGGCCTCTTTAGTCAACCCAGTTCTGGAGAGCACACCCGTGGGGACAGTGGTGGGATTGTTCAACGTAAGGGACCGAGACTCAGGCAGAAATGGTGAGGTGAGCCTGGTTGTCTTGCCAGAACTGCCATTTCAAATTAAGCCTTCTGAGAACCACTACTCACTGCTAACCAGCCAGCCCTTGGACCGTGAGGCCACGTCCCACTATATCATCGAGCTGCTGGCGAGTGATGCGGGATCCCCTCCTCTGCACACACACCTCACCATCAGGCTCAACATTTCAGACGTTAATGACAATGCACCCCACTTCACCCAGCAGCTCTACACTGCTTACATCCCAGAAAACCGGCCTCCGGGCTCCCTGCTCTGCACTGTGGCTGCCTCGGATCCAGACGCTGGGGATAATGCCTACCTCACCTACTCCATTGTGGGGAGTCAGATTCAGGGGGCCCCTGCCTCCTCCTTCGTCTATGTCAACCCCGAGGATGGAAGGGTGTTCGCCCAGCGAACCTTTGACTATGAGCTGCTGCAGATGCTGCAGATTGTGGTGGGCGTCCGGGATGCGGGCTCCCCTGCACTCCATGCCAACACCTCTCTACATGTGTTTGTCCTTGACCAGAATGATAACGCCCCAGCTGTGCTGCACCCACGGCCAGGCAGGGAATTCTCCAGCCCCCGGCGTCTCCCCCGCTCTGCTCCTCCCGGCTCCTTGGTCACCAAGGTGACAGCCGTGGATGCAGATGCGGGCCACAACGCATGGCTGTCTTATTCTCTGTTGCCACAGTCCACAGCCCCAGGCCTGTTCCTCGTGTCCGCACACACTGGTGAGGTGCGCACAGCCCGGGCCTTACTGGAGGATGACTCCGACACCCAGCAGGTGGTGGTCCTGGTGCGGGACAACGGCGACCCGTCCCTGTCCTCTACAGCCACAGTGCTGCTCGTTCTGGAGGATGAGGACCCTGAGGAAATGCCTAAATCCAGCGACTTCCTCACGAACCCTCCTGAGCGGTCAGACCTCACTCTCTACCTCATCGTGGCTCTGGCAACCATCAGTCTCTTATCCTTAGTCACCTTCACCTTTCTGTCAGCCAAGTGCCTTCGGGAGCACGCAGATGGGGGCGGGGGCGGGGGCCAGTGCTGCGGGCGCCCGGACTCCCCCTCCCGGGAGTTCTATAAGCAGTCCAGCCCCAACCTGCAGGTGAGCTCCGACGGCACACTCAAGTACATGGAGGTGACGCTGCGGCCCACGGACTCGCAGAGCCATTGCTACAGGACGTGCTTTTCCCCGGCCTCCGACGGCAGTGACTTCACCTTCCTCAGGCCGCTCAGCGTACAGCAGCCCTCGGCTCTGGCGCTGGAGCCCGAGGTCTTCCGTTCCCGCGCGAACACGCTGCGGGAGAGGGGCCAGGTGAGGACGCGGCGCCGCCCAGGGCGTCCCCGGGGGCGGCGCTGGAGACGCCGCGGTGCGCCTCGGGCACCTGGGCCTCGCACCCCTCCTCCCAGGCCGGCTGAGAGCTGTGCGCGCGACCTTTTGGACTGACAGATCGGAATCAGAGTGGCGGGTGGGGGAAGGGCTGGGCTCTGGGAGGCGAGGAGAGGGCGCAAAGAGGTGGGGCCGACCCTGACTCGCTCTCGCGCTCAGCGGAGGGAAGGGGTTCCTTGAGCTTCCTGTGAGTTTTTAGCGACTTCCGCGGGGTCCTCGGTGGAGGCCATCAAAGACCCACCCTGCCAGCCTCCTAGGCGCCTGCTCCAGCACGCTCCGCTGGTCCTTAGGTTTAGCTTCTCTTAGGTTCCTCGCCACCCCCATGATACATGATTTCTGTCACCCGAAACCTTCCCTGTCCCACTCCATCCAACTGCCTCTGTCAACAGCTCCTACAGGCACAGGGAGGTGGGGCGCTCCCTGCAAGCCACCTCCAGGACCCCAAACCTCGCACCTGCTCCCTCCACCTCACATCCAGGGCACAAGCACAGAGGCTCGTCAGGGCCACTGCCACTGTCCCCGGCCGGCTCACATCTTCGCTCTGGCGGTGACAGAGCCATTCATGATTGACTGTGCGGCCACGTGAAGGGGAAGGTCACAGGATTCCCCTCCCACCCTCCTGAGCCAATGGCGGAGGGTGGAGGTGGGGGAGCAGGTGACCCTGAGCTGGCCTGAGCCCTGCGTCAGCTGCTGAGCCACAAAAGTGACTCTGGGTCCTCTTGGTGCAGGGTGAGGGGGACTATGTGACCCATGGGCCAATGGTGCTGCCGGGCCTGGGGCTCAGCACTGAGAGAGGAGGTCCAGCCCCCTGGGCCAGGCAGGCAGATGGGTTGAGACAGGTTGGCCCAAAGTGTGTGTGAGGGCAGGACTGAAGTCAGAGATCAGACCTCTACAGAAAGCAATTTCCTTCTCCCTCAGGAAATAGGTGTGCCAGGCTTCTGGATGCTCAGAAATAAGGCTTTGGCTCTACATGATCATGCCACCCTTAGCCATCTAGGGTCAGGGCTTTGGGAATGGTGAAAATATCTGAGATTGTAGTGTGCAATCCAGCACAATGTGGCCAAGCTAGAAGGATCACCAGTTTAAATCCAGCCTGGATAATTTTTTTTTTTTTTTTTTTTTTTTTTTTTTTTTTTTTTTTTTTTTTTTTTTTTTTTTTTTTTTTTTTTTTTTTTTTTTTTTTTTTTTTTTTTTTTTT
>PVIC010048985.1:0-13293 GCA_004025085.1 Thryonomys swinderianus
GGCTGGCCCTGAGCTCACTATGGTGCCCAGGCAAGCCGCCGCGAACTCAGCAATCCTCCTGTCTCTGCCTCCCGAGTGCTGGGATTACAGGCGTGAGCCACCACGTCCAGCATTGTGGTATGCGGTGTTGATTGTTGGTGGGCGTGTCTCCACACCCAGCATTATATGTGGTTACCGGGGATCGAACTCAGGACCTTGCACTTGCGAGGCAGGCGCCAGAACCACTGAGCTAACCCTCCGGCCCCTTTCTTAAACTTTTTGTAATTGAGTTGCATTCTTTGTATCTTCTAAATACAAGGCTCTTAGAAGAGAGGTATTTTTCCATTCTGTGGGTTATTTTATTCATGGTATCTTTCCATGTACAGGAACTTTAAATTTTGAGGAAGTCCTATGTATCTATTTTATTTGACTTATTGTGTATAATAATGTTCTTTTGAATAATAAAAGCTGTGGATTTGTGCTAAGTTGGAAAAACTATTAATATAAGGAGAATTACTCTAAGGAATAAGTAGATTTCATCCTGGGTTATTTTTCTTAACTTGTTCAAAATTATATTGTTCAGTGAAGTTTAGTTGATTATATTTTTGTGAAATCTATGACTTAATATTTTTTGCCTACGACTTAATTTTTAAAAAGTAGGCTAGAATTGTAACTAAAAACAGTCAGAATCATTTGCATATTGGTGTAAAGTGGTCTTTCTGCCTGTAACAGAATACTTCATTTTGTAGGAGTCCTCCTTGTTGCTCAGAGGCCTTTTAGCTTTGAATGGCAAGAATAGGGCTGATAAAAATATGTTGCTAAATAGATGTTTCTTTTTCTTTTTTTCTATTCCTATATAATTAGCAAATCCCTTGAAGCAAAAATTACAGTTTTTCCCTCCATGGGTTTCAAAAGCAAATTATTTTCTGTGTAAGTTTTAAAATCATGCAGATGTGCTTATGCTCATGGGAGTATTGGATTTTCAGAATGAAAGAGCCATAATTATAGACTAGTCAGTGTCCTTTATCTGCAACCACTTAATGATCTCTGATTGGATTTGATTGAAGCGAGGCCATGAACATTAATTTGATTTGAAAATGCACGTGAATCTGAGCTTTATAAGCAAAGCTAAAATGTTTATGAGGAAAGGCAGAAAGTGTCACATTGATTAAATCAATGTAAACTCCATAATCTGGAGCTAAACAAAAAGACAAAAGATTTGCAGATAAATCTATAAAATGGGTAAAAAAAATTGTAAAATGATAGAGTATCATCTGCTACGAAGTAAAAAATAGTTTTTAGCCCCGAAAAATTATAACTTCAGAAATGTTACAGACATTTCTATTTTGTTAGAAATGAGAAATACTTGTGCAAGTCTGAAAACAAATAGACCAGTGACAAATTGTGTTAGGTAAGGTCTGAATTATTGCCAGGTGTAGCAAGGACAAAGCATTCTTTTAAAGATGAAACTTTATTAAGAAGCCATTATTATCTACACATTGCCTTTAAAAGCAGTGATTATGAATCAGTGGATTGGGTGCCCACAGTGGTTCCCACCCCTGCCCTTTTGTTTTAGACTCTGGCTCTTGCAGGGTTTGGAATTGTGGTTTAGTATCCTAGCAAAGTGTTTCCATAGTCACAGATGCACAGATAATATGGTATAAAGCATAAGGCTGGTAGATGTGTTGTGCTTTACTAAGAAGTCCACCTAAAATAGCCTGGAAGAAACTATTTCTGATACCAGAAAGTAGCATAAGCTGTAATGAGTAGCCTATTTTACTTCCTGTCTGCAAACAAGATTGCTTTTGTTAATTTCAGATGTCAGGGATATTTATTTTTTATGGGGGAAGTCATATAGTTGGTTAAAAATGTTTAATAATAATCTTAAAGAAGGTTTTCATACGTGGAAAAGATGCCTCTTTTTAAAAGCCATGTTTGTAGTCAGTGTTGGCTTTTATTTTGGAATAGGGTGGCAGTTGTTATTGGTGCTGACTCCCAGAGGAAGCTGTGGGTGGAGAGTTTACTGATGCTTAAGTAGGTCCAGCTATCAGAGCAGTGTTTCTGTTTGGGTCCAACATCTCAGCAGTCATGACTACTGGGAGAGGTAGGCTGTTCTCATATATTCTTGAAGTGTTTGTAATTATTGCTGCTTGACTAGGAAATGAATAAAATACTTAAAATATTTCATAATTGCTTTGGTAACTGAAAATCATGAACTTAAGGTAATTGCATAAGGTTACCTGAAACTTAAGGTAATTGCATAAGGTTAATTACATTTAGTCAGGGAAAATATTATAAAACCTATAGATTTCTAAGCATTAAACATTAACCTTCAAAAGTAGAAGAGAATAAAAAATAGAAGACAATAAAGAGGGACAGAAAACAGAGGTAGGCTGTCTTTTAATCACACTTTATGTGCTTTTAATTTTTCTCTGCTTTTATGTTCACAGCATGCACATTATAAAAATAAATCTATGTCTGTAATTGTTAATAAGCTTATGATGACCTAAAAAATCTACTGACTAGAAATGTATGAGTTCCACCAGTAGCATATAAAAGAAAAGCACATATAAATTATAGCTGTGTAGAGACACTGCTTCTGTTTTGAGACTCATTCTTTACATTTTTTCCCTCCCTTTCAAAGAAGAATCTATAAAATGTAGAAGTGGAAAGGAAAAACACAAGGCTTGCTGTTCACAAACAGCCTTACTAATTAGCCTTCTGTCTTTCCAGTAATGATTTTACCCAGGTCTGGGAAGCATTGAAATGATTTTGAAAGACCCCACGTGGGTCTTTCACAGGTTTGTGTTTTAGGCGTGGTGGTGGATGGCAGAGGAACAATCTCTATGCTGGGTTGTTGTCCTAGGGGGATGGTTTTCCTAACAGTCTTTTAATTTGTTGACTCTGAAGAGTTTTTCTAAACCCTTCAACTGAAGCAGGCATTATAGAGAGTAAAACTGTACACAGTTATGGGTGTTTGTCCCCCACTGTGGGAAGGCATATACCCTACTTTTACACTTTGCTTTTATTGTAGAGGATCATTACAGGTGTCGCTCTTCTTAAACAATTTGATTTGCAACCAAAGTTGAAAGTTTGGCTGAAAATAGCTATGCTGAGAGATGCCATATTTCTGCCCATACTTTTGCATTGAGAATTTAATATATACTGAACAGTGATGCTTGTCTTTTATTTCCTATTTCAATGTAGTATTCCATTTTTAAGGTAGGCTGATGTAGAAAACCAATACCTGGATAGGAATGTTAAATGATTCATGTGGAGGAACTTTGCTCAAGGTTTTTCATGTGAGGATTAGCAGCATTGCCTTACTTATAAGTAAAATTTATCTTAAGTTGTTGAATGTTAGGTTTTTTTTTTTAAATAACAGGGCAAAGCAATATGAGGGCCAGTTGCTTTATGTTAAAGGCTGTAAGGAAAGCCTTTTGCATGTGAGTTTAAGATACAGATTATCCTTTTGCTTGATATTTCCTTTCAGTTTGCCTATCTCCTGGGTCACTGTTATCTGAGATGTAAGGTTAGAAGCCTTGTAACTTTTACCGTTCTTAGGTAGGAAACAAGAATTAAAGACTGCTGCTTGTAGCTATGCATATTTGCTTATTTATCAATCTGTCATGTAGCAGACTAGCTAATTAAAGAACCATCGATAGTCTGCATGCCGCTGTATATAGAGTATTTTAATATCTTCAGAACATGTTCTTGTTGACTTTTGCTTTTGTTCTGTGATATTCATAGCAAGTAATCACATGAGGAAGCAGCCCTGAGGTTTCAGGCCAATGGCAGGAGTGGAGAAGCCTGCACTTGATTTTAGAGAAGGGCTTTATCTAGCAAGGCATCCTGCCATGCAGAGTGCTGCCTTCTTACCTACCATGTTGTTACCAAACCTTTTCTTTTCTTCTGAAATTGTGCCATTTTTCAATAACCTCTAACAAATAATTAGAAAATGAAGTGTTGAGATACCACTAAAACAGCTTTGACCCTCCATGAAGATGCTTTGAAAATGTGATGTTCCTTAGCTAGTAGATTGTAGGGGGTGGATTCTGGGAGAGGTAATTATGATACAAGCATGATGAGCTTGTTTTTAGAAACCATTTGGTATTTCTAGAGAAGAGAGTGTTAAGACGGATAAAGGTCTTATACACTGCACTAAGTTGAGATTTTTATTGTAACCATTTACTTTGTAGAGAATTATATTTGAAAAATAGGATGAGGGAGACCGAGTGTAGGGTGACACAATTTTATTTTGGCAAATACATTAACAGCAAAACAACCTAATTTATGTCTTTAATATTTCACAAAACAAGGGGCATTAACACTGTTATGTTCTGTGTATCTGGGTGTCCCTTGCAAAGCTTCATGTGGACAGAGGTGGCTGGGTCTAGAGTGTGTGCTTGATTTATAGTGCAGTACCAGGGTAAAGGAGGATAGAGTTAAGGATGCAATTACTAAATCAGTCCACTGATTGGTTTGGCACCTACCCTAAGCCTGGTAGCCTAGATAGACTATGGAAGGGACAGAAAAAAGTTGCTTAACATCCCTTGCTTGCTGTTGCCTGCCTACTTTCCATGGGTTGTTTCTCCCCTGCAGTGCCTCTCGCTGCCATGCCACCCTGCCTTGCAGCCAGCCCACTATGGACTGAAATTCTGTGAACTATAAGCCAAATAAACCTGTCCTCCTTTAGCTTTAAGTGTTGGGTATTTTGTTTCAGCAATAGAAAAGTAAGACACTCATTAAAAAGTAAGAAATATGTAATTTCAGAGTGAAAGACGGTTCTTTAAGTAAATTAAAAAAGCTGAATAAATTTAGTTTTATGGGAACCTTACCAGTTTTTTCTCACCTCAGTGTAGACTGGTGTAAATCATTCTCCCATCCCACCCCCCAAAAAATGGTCACCAGTCCCTAAGATGGCTTTTGGGATTACTGTTTTTTCTGCCTGTATTGTAGGTGGGCTTGTGACATCAGGGTGTAAACGAGCAAATGTCTGCACAGTGGAACTGTGGTATGTGTGGGGACAGTGTTTGATCAGGGCAGACAGCTTGTTTCTCAGCCCTGTTTTCCTTCAGAGCAAATTGGGAATAATCACTTTTTTGCCACTAGGAACATGTGAATGGCTTGGCTTAGGGTACTGGGCTTGGCACATAAAGTCCTATGTAATATAGGTGTGTAGGCCACTATTGCAGGATTAGGTGATCATTTGGGAGGTGGTGGAGTTGGATTTAGGTGTAAAATGATAGTGGTTGATCTTTTGGTGTAGATGTAGATGAAAGAGTCTTCTACACAGCTCCCAGATCTTGAGCTGTAATAATGCCAGGCTGACTCTAGAGCTGGAACAGGGACTATACAAGGTGGGTCTGGGTGCATCTGGTAGAAGCAGAAAGTAAGGAAGTGCTCAAAAAGCAGAAGATGAGGGCCAGGCGTGGTGGCTCACGCCTGTAATCCCAGCACTCGAGAGGCAGAGACAGGAGGATTACTAAATTTGAAGCTTGCCTGGGCTACATAGTGAGCCCAGAGCCAGCCCGAACTACAAAACGAGACCCTGTCTCAAAAAAAAAAAAAAAAAAAGCAGAAGATGCGGATATGTCTGAGGGGTGTGGACAGTGGTCAGAGTTGGAATACTTCAACAAAATCAAGTATTCTTGGATTTTAACCCAAAATATAAAATCATGATTCTGTACTGATATAAAAAAGTTGATTGAATAAACAGAACGATAGAGATGAGTTTCTAATGTAGAATTTTCCCAGATTGTTTTTGTAAACATTGCATGTGGAACATGACTCCCACTCTGTGTGGGCACCCCACTGAGATCCTTTGCAGGATTAGGGTGTGGGAGTGGGGAGGAGTCCCTTGACAACCTGACAACCACTGCTTCAGCCAGGGCCTGAGGCCAGTGCCAGCAAGCAACCTTGTTGACAGCACATGCTCTTGACATGGTGTGATGAGAGCAGCATTTTGACCTCTGTGGTTTTCTCCTAACCCATAAGCTCTATTTAAACATGGCAAGACCTCAGGCAAACTCAGATTGAAGGATAGCTTATAAACTAGCTGAGCAGTGCTTCCCCACACTGTCAGGGTCACCTGATACAAGAGAAGACAGAAATCCTCACAACCTCGCGAAACCTAGGCAGGCTACACGTAGTGCAGTATCCCCTAATGGGATCCTTAGTTAGCATAAAATTTGTATGGGGTTTGATTTAAGTGGGCTTGTGTCTCAAGTGTAGAGATGGGGCTGTTATTAGAGAAGTAAATTTTACTAGACCACTGGTCTTTATTCTAAATCATCATCTTATTTTTCTTGTTTTTTTTTTAATGCAGAAATATAATTGTTTACCTCTAGTTAAAGGGTCCTGGGAATTAGGTCATTACAGCAGAGACAGGATGACTTAGAGGATGGTTTGCACAGAGTGCACATAGCTCTTGGGGTCATCACTTTCAAGTAGGAGGGACATGTTGATAGGAAACCTTTTCCAAATTTGGCTTTGAGTTTTTCCAGCTGACTCGCTTTTATGCCTGCATAGAGGTTGTCTAAAAGAATTGGGTCAGGATGGATACAGTGATAATTAAAATGACATTTGCAAAGAACTACAAGTGTAGATCTGATGTCTGTGGGATTTGGATTCTGATATTTACTAAGTATACTACTGTTTCACAGCAAGTTCAAAGGTAAGAGACTGTCAGAGGAAGGATGCATGTTAAGTCAGCGAAAGGTTATACTATTGTTGTTAACCCGACTTTCACAGATTATCTAAGATGTTGAAATTTTAGTTGAGCCTTGGAAGTCTACTTTTGGCTTTCAGCCATCAATGTACAAACTTTATGTCCCTTAGTGATACTTAACCCTCCATTTCCATGCAGTATTAAAAATACAAGTTAGAATGTTCCTAATTAAAGGTTTGCACCGTACACTCTGAGTGGTTTTGTGAGGGCTAAGTAATGATTTTAAAGCTTTTCTGTTTTCTATTACCATGAAAAAGCTTGGGGATGTCATTATTTTTAGTATATGTGCTGCCGAAGTGAGCACATGGGGATGTCATTATTGTAGGTACTGTCCTAAGTTAGCAGACCTCATTTAGTGTTGCTGCTCCTGTCCTGCAGGCTTTGCACACATTACCTTTATTGGAATACATTGCACCATGCTCTGCACCCCGCTTGCTCGGGGTACGTCCTAACCTTATAGCTGCCCGGTGTGGTAGCTCAGGGTGATCCAAGTGAAGCAGTCACACTGGAGTGTTGGGAGGAGAGGGCAGGCTGGGTCCGTGCTAAGCGGTCGGCATGCCCGTGGTACGTACCTTGGCCTGGCTTCCTCACAGTCACCTGGAAGACAGCTGCTCTTACGTATCTGTCTCCACTCTGGATTGAGGATTTCAGAGGGGAACTGTGGCTTTCTTTCCTTATGCACTGCAGCTGCTAGCAGAGTACCTGGGACCCAGCCATGTTCATTAAGGAAATGCTGGGGAGACCAAGGTAGAAGTGCATGGTGTGCTATTGGTGTGGGGCGCTGTGTCATCTTGGTAGTCTTAGGAGGCTGGTCCTGGGGGGGGGGTGCTCTGGCTGTCTGTGCAGTTTTATCACAGTAACAAGAGGGTTACTTTGGAACCGAATCACTTCTGAGGTAAATCTGTACCTTGCTCTTGACCTCTACAGGGAGGCTTTAGAGGGTTTGGGGAAATATTTTTAATCACTGTCCCTTGGTGGAAGCATAATCCTAACTTCACTGTTTTCTTTTCCTTAAAAATGATACGGCTTTTTTCTAACACCTACCTCTCGCCAGGAACTGGCACTGTGATCATCCCAAGACTTCTGTGTTCTTCCCTTTGGAACCTACTGTAGGGAAGGTGGTTTGTGCCTGACTTCATTTCTCAGTGACATAATTTTTATTTTTGACATTCAGCTGAATTAGTTGATCTTTTTTAAGAGCATTTAAAAGGAAAATTTTATTACTAATTCTTACCTCCACCAGTATATTTCTGAAGGGCTTACTTTTTATCACACAAATAATGAGAGTCCAAATATCTCCATTTATCAAATACCTATGCTTTATATTCCTCTGTAATATATGTCTGTATATCCTATTTAATGTACATGAAGTATCTTTATGAGAACAGAAACCCATTGGGTTACAAGTGACGTAGCTTTAAGTGTATAAATAAAAGAGAAATAAATTGGTTCACAGGGCTGCGAGGTCCAGGGGTGGACTTGCTTTCCTCTCAGGGACCCAAACCTGGTATTGACTTTGCCTGAGCTACTTCATTGCTACCTGCTGTGCCTTTTTCTGCTTTGCTTTGGACTTAGGTGGGCACCACTGTTCTGTTGGCATCAACAACTCCAGGTTTGCATCTACACACCTCCAAGTCCAGAAGAAGGGGAAGTTCTAGAATTAATTGCTGGGTGGCTCAGGCAGAGCTTTGACGCCTTGCCAGAGCCTGTCTCTGCCCTTCCTGGAGGTTGAATTGCCCTGAGACAGAGGGAAGGTGGTTTCTGGAGAGCTGTGGGCACTGTTGTAGAAGGGGTTTATTTGGGCAGGAAACACATTGATGGTCCCTACAGGTACAAGAGCACCCCTTTTTCTGCCGACAAGAAAACAGAAGCCTGTTTCTGTCTGTCTCTCTCCCCTTTCCTTCCCCCTGTATCATGAGACTGATTTGGAGGGAAAACAGGGCTGTGACTAATGGTCTTACCTTAGGACAAGCTCAGCCTCAATGTTCATTCCTTCAAAGCACTCACAGACCCATCCCTGGACTTCCAGTTGTTGGATATCCCTGCATCTCTGCTGGGCTTGCTGATTATCTCCTGCGCATAGTCCTCAGAGCAGGACATTTTCTACCAGAGGCCCAAAGCAGAGTGGAATCTTGGTCTGTACTGCAGGGCACTGAGCTCTTGCCCAGTGTGGACTAAACTCCCACTAGTGGAGTTGTTGGTGGAAGTTTGCTTCATGCTAACATAGCATTTCATGTTTCTGATTTATTTCCTTGTCTGTACCCCTCCCCCCAGCATTTTTCCCTTTGTAAAGGATTTGCCAGTTTCTGACTTGCCTGTTTCTGCTCCATTGTCCTCCTTCCTTTGTGCAAGGGTGTCATTATTGGGATAAAAATGCTGGCCTAGTTTTGTGGCAGCAGGCTCTTACGATGGAAAGTGATCCCTCTTTGTATAGTTTAGTCACATTTCAGCTTCTGTTTTTCTGGGAAGAAAGGGGATTACTGGTGCCAAAAGGGCAGAAGTAGAGCCGAGCATTCTGGTGTATGTTCACAATCTCAGCATTGAGTCAGGAGGATCACTGTGAATTCAAGGCTAGCCTGGGTTACATAGTGAAACCCTGTAATTTGTCTTTTTTTTTTTTTTGAGATAGGGTCTCACTGTGTAGTTCAGGCTGGTTTTTTGAAGTCACTGTATAATCTAGGGTAACCTCAAACTCATAGCAGTCCTCCTACCTCAGCTTCTGGAGTGCTGGCATCACAGGCATGCTCCACCATGTCTCGCCAAGTAAGACACTGCCTTTTTAAAAAAAAGGCAAAAGTAGTACTTGGTTAGCCCCTTTTACCTTCCATTATGCCACTTCCATTGTTATAGAGTGAAAACTGCCAGCATTTCCAACCAGGATGTGAATGTTTACATGTTCTGTTTTCTGACAAAAGTTTTTTTTTTTTTTTTTTTTTTTTTTTTTTTTTTTTGAGACAGGGTCTTGCTTTGGGCTGGCCTTGAGCTCACTATGTAGTTCAGGCAATCCTCCTTCCTTTGCCTCCTGAGTGCTGGAATTACAGGCTTGAGCCACCAAGCCCAGTGACAGAAGCATTTTTAATTTTGTAAACATTGGAGAAAATGTGTTTGTTCAGAATGTGAATATTGAAAGATTTTTTTTTTTTTCCACAGAGCCTTATCCAGTGGGACTGGTCCTATTGTATAAGTGGTACATGTTGACAGGATTGAGAGCGATATCTTTATCCTTCTGTTTTGATAGAGGAAGGAATGTAGAAACTTTGAAGAAAAATAGTCCTTTACCAAGATTGTCAATTAGGACAGTGTGGTTTGTACTTTTATACCTTTCTATTTAGGCAACTTATAACCTAGGTTAAAATGACAAGGTAGAAGTACCAGATGGATGAGAAATAGTTTAGATAATGAGCAAAATAATTTTAGGTCTTCTGATCTATGAACATAGAATAATTTTCTTCTATTAGACCATCTTTCATTACTCTCAGCAGTGTTAGGTAGTTTTTAGTGTACCTCCTCATGTTATTAAGTATTTTATTTTTCTTGATGTCCTCATCGAATTGTTTTCTTAATTTCATTTTTGGATTGTTCATTGCTGCCGTATAGTAAATATTGGTTAAATATCCTTCAGCTTCATGAACTCATTTATTATTTCTAATTTGTCAGTGAATTCTTTAGCATTTTCTATATATAAGGTCAAATCATCTGTAAATAGAGAGAGTTTTAGTTCTTTCTGTCCAGGCTGAACACTAAAGGGTGGTGAAGGTGATACTGATGATTGAGCCCAGGGGCCTTTACACATCCATAACCTCCTTCACTTCTTTTTTAAAAAATTCATTTTGAGATAGGGCATTCTCTTTTTTTTTAAATTGAATTCTTTATTGGTACAATTTATATACATCTCACAATCATGTATAACATTGGGGAATTTGTGCCAGTATATGACACAAGTTAATTCTCATTTTTACCCATATCCCTATCCACCCACACCTCCCCACCCCCTTTATATATACTTGTTTATTTTCTTTCTGTATCATTACATTCCCACACCAAATTTCCTATGGAAATTTCCCACTCTATAAAAGCTGTCATATTTTCTAGAGCTCATTTGCATCTACAGGTATTCATGTCAAAGAGAGGATCTGGAATTTGCCTGTGATCTACTAATTTCACTTATTAGTATATCCTCCAGGTGTCTCCATTTGCACCTAAATGGATCAATCTTGTCATTCTTTATGCCAGAGTAATACTCCATTTTATTAAAAAACCACATCTTCTTTATCCACTCTCCAGTTGATGGACATTTGGGTTGTTTCCAAGATTGAGCTATCACAAACTGAGCTGCTGTGAACAAGGGTGTACATTTGTCTTTCCACTGTGATTTTTAAAATTCTTTTGGGTATATTCCTAGCAGGGGGATAGCAGGGTCAAATGGGAACCCTAGACCTAGTTTTCTGAGAAATCTCCATACAGATCTCCACAATGGTTGCACAAGTCTGCAATCCCACCAACAGTGGAGAAGGGTTCCTTTCTCCCCACAGCCATGCCAGCATTTATTGTTGGCTGATTTTGTGATTGCGGCCATTCTTTGTGGAGTGAGATGAAATCTCAGTGTTGTTTTCACTTGCATCTCTCGAATGACCAGTGATGTTGCACATTTCTTCATATGCTTCTTGGCTGCTTTGACTTCTGTCTCTGAGAAGTGTCTGTTCATTTCAGATGCCCATTTTTGAATTGGGGCTTTAAACCTGGGGAGGCTGATCTGTTTGAGTTCTTTATATATTGTAGATAATAGCCCTTTGTCTGATAAACAGCTAGTAAAGATTTTTTCCCATGTTGTTGGTTGTGTTTTAGCAGTACCAGTGACTTCTTTTGCTGTGCAGAAGCTTTTCAGTAGAATGAGATCCCATTTGTGGATTCTTTCTGCTAGTTCTTATGCTATAGAGGTTTTATTCATAAAGTGTCTGTCTAAGCCAATGTCTCCAAGAGTTTTACCTAGCCTGTTTTCCAGCAGGCTTATTGTTTCTGTTTTAATGTTTAAGTCTCGTATCCACTGTGAGTTTAGTTTTGTGCATGGTGAAAGAGATAGGTCTAGCTTTAGCTTTTGGCATGTTAAAGCCCAGTTTTTTCAGCACCGTTTGTTAAAGAGGCTGTCTTTCTTCCATTGGGGATGTTTGGCTCCTTTGTCAAAGATAAGGTGGCTTAGTGTATCCAGAGTTGTTTCTGGGTCTTCTAATCTATTCCACTGGTCCTTAGGTCTGTTACTTTGCCAGTACCATGCAGTTTTTATCACAGCGGCTTTAGTATATGTGCTGCTGAAGCGAGCACAATCACAGCGGCTTTATAGTAGAGTTTTAAATTGGGGATTATAATACCCCCTGCCATGTTGTGGTTGCTTAGAATTGCTTTTGCTATTCTAGGTTTCTTGTGTTTCCAGATGAATTTTTGTATTATTTCCTCTAGCTCTGTGAAGTATACTGTTGGAATTTCAATTGGAATTGCATTGAATCTGTATAGTAGTTGTGGGAGTATAGCCATTTAGACTATGTTGTTCTCCTGACCCAGGAACAAGGCATATCTTTCCACCTTCTGTTTTCCTTTTCTATCTCAGTTTTCAGAGTCCTATAGTTTTCAGAGTATAGGTCTTTCACTTCCTTTGTTAGGTTGATTCCTAGATATTTCAGTTTTCTGGGTGCTACTGTGAAAGGAATTGACTCCCCAGTTTCTCTTTCGGTGAGTCTGTTGTTTGTGTAGACAAAGGCTGTTGATTTTTGAGCATTGACCCTGTATCCAGCAACACTACCAAATTTGGTAATTAAGTCTAGCAGTCTTTTGGTTGAGTTTTTAGGATCCTCTAGATAGAGTATCATATCATCAGCAAATAATGACAGTTTAACTTCTTCCTTTCCTATCTTTATTCCTTTTGTATCTTTGTCCTGCCTGATTGCTATGGCTAATGTTTCCAGTACTATATTGAACAAGAGTGGTGACAGCAGGCATCCTTGTCTCGTTCCTGACCTTAGTGTAAAAGGTTTCAGTTTTTGCCCATTGAGTATGATGCTGGCTGTTGGTTTCTCATAAATAGCTTGTATTAAATTGAGATAAAGTCCATCAATTCCAATTCTCTGTAGGGTTTTGATCATAAGTGGGTGTTGGATTTTGTCAAATGCTTTTTCTGCATCTATTGGGATAATCATATGGTTTTTGTCCTTGAGTCTGTTAATATAGTATATTACATTGATTGATTTACGTATGTTGAAGCAGCCTTGCATCTGTGGAATAAATCCGACTTGATCAGGGTGTATGATTTTCTTGATAACTTTCTGTATTCTGTTTGCCATTATTTTATTGAGGATTTTTGCGTCAATGTTCATTAGAAAGATTGGCCTGTAGTTTTTATTTTTTTGGTGGGATCTTTCCCTGCCTTTGGAATCAAGGTGATGGTTGCTTCAAGGAATGATTTGGGGAGTACTGCTTCCCTTTTGATTTCATTAAAGAGATTGAGAAGTACTGGTATTAACTCTTCTTTAAAAGTTTTGTAGAATTCAGCAGTGAAGCCATCAGGACCAGGGCTTTTCTTTGTTGGTAGGTTT